>CAMXCT020001641.1:135280-140248 GCA_947184155.2 Cladocopium goreaui | reverse complement strand
TATGTTGGGCATTCAATTTATCCCAAGGCTGCCAAGAAGCGAAAGCAGGATCCAAATGCTCCAGAGGAATCCATGTATGTGCTGAGCCCGGCTGTGAGCAAGATCACAGCTTGCAGAACCATCGATGACAAACACCGGTGGCTGATTCGGTTTTGCCCGGAAACAGCATTCGAAGCAATGCACCAACTCCTTCTCAGAATCAGTCACTTCAGGAAAGTTTTTGCATAGAAGTTTTCGCTGGATCAGGCAAGCTAACAGCTGCCCTTCGGTCCTTAGGCCTTCGAGACAGTTTTGGCGTTGATGTCAAATTACCAGAACACCTTCGAAGCCCTATAATTAAATACGATCTCTTGAAAGAGGATCACGTGAGGCTTGTACAGGATCTTATTGCTTCACCTTTTTTTGCGTTTACGTGCGTTTTGCACCACCATGCGGCACTAGCTCAAGGGCGCGCCTCATCCAAAGAAAGGGCCGATGGAACCCACCAATCCTTCGCACGGAGGAGTTTCCAGACGGACTGCCCGGCCTCAGTGGAACCCTCGCCGCCAGAGTACACTCTGCAAATGAACTATATCAAGTCACTTGTGACCTTGCCGAGTTTTGCCTGCAAAAACAAAAATACTTTTCGATTGAGAATCCAGGCAGATCTTTTATGTGGCGCACCAAGCCTTTCCTCAAGTTTTGCCGAAAATTTTCCCTTCAAGAAGTATTCTTCCATCACTGCAGGTACGGGAGCGCACGACGGAAATTGACCAAATTCCTTCACAACGTGCCATCCTTTCAACAGCTTGAGTCATTTTGCGATAACCAGCATCAACATGAACCATGGGGACAAGACCCTGCCGGCCATTGGCGCACCTCAGAGGAGACAACGTACCCTTGGCAATTATGCAGAGCCATAGCCACCAAGCTCGCACTTCAACTGGAACAGGATGGGTACTGCTGCTCACCCCCAGTCTTTGCCCTCCAAGAGGCTTCTTTGAATACCATGCGAGCAACAACTGACATACAACCCCGCCGCGGGTTACCGCCTATGGTCTCTGAATTTTGCCAGATCATGTCACACCCACATGATGCTCCGCTGCCGCCAAACTCACGTCGGCTTAGCACTCTTTCCCGGGGGACAGTCGCGAGTGAAAAACCCGAAGAAACATCAAGCAGAAGCGTTGGATCACCCAAAGACCAACATCAGACAGTCACCATAGGGATACATCACAGTCCAGAAGAGTTTGTGCAGAAAGCGTTGGAGATTGGTCACCCCACCAGAATGCACTCCTTTTTCCCGGATGAAATGGAGGAAGTCGTCAGTCATTATATGAAAAATTCGGTTGCCGCGATCGCCCAGGCGCGAACCGAAGAGATCAGAAGGTGGTTGCAGCTGAAACTTTCCCTCTCCAACGAGGAAATTTCTCTGAAGACATCGATGTCCGAAAGGCGAAAGGAAGTCTTGAAGAACAAGAGCCTGTGCTTGTTCCAACACCTTCTAGAAGATGCCTTGCATGGGGATAGTGACCTGGTTGAACAACTGGCTCATGGGTTTGACTTGACTGGGGGACTTCCTGAGTCCAGAGTCTTCGCGAGGAAAGTCAGACCTGCCGTAATCTCATGCAATGACCTCCGGAGAATCGCCGATCTCAGCCGAGAAGGCATGATCCAGACCGTGAAAAGCTCTGGAGACCCGGAGCTCGATGAGCAACTTTACTCGGCGACCCTGAAGGAAGTCAATAAAGGTTTCTTGGTTGGACCCATAGACCCTAAGACATTACCCTCAGGTTCCACTCTAACCAGACGCTTCGGCGTTAAGCAGAAAAGTAAAACAAGGCCCATAGACGACTATAAAGCCTCCTTTGTTAACAGCAGTGTATCCCAAACTGAAACCGCCACGGTTCACACCATAGACCACATAGCCTCTCTGTTGGCTTGTTTACTTAGGAAGTCTGAAAGCTATCAGTGCGACCTTCAACTGTCAGCCAAGACGTGGGACTTAGCCGATGCTTATAAACAGATTCCCCTCAGCGATCAAGCTTTCGAAAGAGATGCGTATCTGGCCGTGTTCTGCCCGAACACAAACCGTGCTGAGATTTTCCAACAAAAAGTGCTTCCCTTTGGATCAGTTGCCTCTGTCACCGCCTTTCTCAGAGTAGCACATGGGATTTGGAAGGTCGGAACAAAGCTCCTGAAGCTCTTGTGGACGTCGTATTTTGACGACTTTTTCTCAGTAACCGATGTGGCATCAGCAAAACATACTGATTTTGTCATCTCGTCAATGTTTTGTCTTCTTGGCTGGAAACTTTCAACTGACAAGCTCATTGACTATCACACCGTGTGCAAAGTGCTTGGTGTTGAATTTGACTTGAAGATGGCAGGAGCAGGCCTGGCTGTAGTAAGCAACACGGAAGATCGTGTGCGAGAGCTGTGTGAACAGCTGAATGACGTACTTCGAGCACAACGCCTGAACAGAACGGACGGAGAGAAGTTGAGAGGGCGATTGCAATTCGCTAATGGGCAACTGTTTGGCAGGACAGCAAGAAATAGCCTTCGCATCCTGTCGAGGCACATAGCCAGCGGGAGGCAGACGTTGGGTGAAGAGACCGCTTCCGCACTGTCATGCCTACATGACCAACTTCTCCAGAACTCCCCTAGGAAAATCCCTGGGTCCATGTCAGATTACGTGCATGTGTATGTTGATGCTTCTTTTGACTTAGACGGTTACTCGGGGATAGGGGGTGTCATATATTCTAGTAGCGGCACAGTGCTCGATTTCTTCAGCGAACAAATTACTAAATCTTTCCTTCTTGCTGCAATGGGGTCCGATCAGCAGACCATGATCCAAGAGCTTGAGATGATGGCATTATTGGTCGCTGTTGACCTTTGGTTCCCTTCATACTCTGGACGCAAAGTAGTAGCCTTCACGGATAGCGAGTCTGTCCGAGGTAGCTTCTTAAAAAGTTGGTCTTTGAACGACCCCTGCAACAAGTTACTCAGATGCATCTTTGTTCTTGAGGAAAAGCACTCCTGTCAGGTGTGGTTGGAACGCGTTCCAAGTCAGTCAAATCCGGCTGATATGCTGTCCAGGAGCCAGGTGGCCCAATTCTCAGGACTGCATAGAACCCGAATAGATACTGGCAGAGTTTGGAATCACGCGGCCCAATCATAGGGTGAGGACGCGCCGAAGTTGGCGTGATACAGATCCAAACCCCACTGAAAAACGGAGTGTTGCTGCAGCTGCAGGGTTTTTCGTTCTGAATGCACACATGTCGTTGAAAGATCTTCGCCGCGACTGATTCAACACAAAGCATAAGGGTTCTCTCATGTGAAGCATGATAGATCTTTATGAGACTGGGGAATCAGTAAAAACGAACATTGGTGAGTGTGCGGTGAATTGTTACATGTACATTTCCATGTCCATGCATCGTTTCAATGTTCATGCATTCAGATTGTTTTCTACCGTTTATTTCTGGCTTATAGTCACAAGTGTGACTAGCAGCAAGTGCTGCATTGTTGGAAAATGTCATGTTCATCAAAGTCAAGTCAACATGTCCAATCACGAACATCAGACATGTTGCAATGAACATAAACCATATCAATTTTCCAACTTAACATTACTTCAGAAAGTTTTTCGTCCCAAAACCACACCCACCCGATGGCTCTTCAGAACCCAGCTCTTGACTTGCAAGCCTGGTTTGAGCCGATTTTTGCTACTCATCGTGAATACTCACGATCAACGGAGCTACTTTGCCAGCTCGATGACCTGTCCGATTATACCGATGAAATGGATCTCCCTGCTGCCACCCATCACCTTCGTTTGATGCGCAATCACTTGGAACATGTACGAACCATCCTCAGGCTTCGTATGACAACCCAGATGATCCAATTAGCCCGGAGGTTCCGGAACCATTTCCGACAGCAGCAGCGAATCCCGATTGTCAATTTAGACTTCCGTTAGCCACTTTTTCACCTTGTGGCCTGCCCAAAGCCAGGACGCGCCGAAGTTGGCGTGATACAGATCCAAACCCCACTGAAAAACGGAGTGTTGCTGCAGCTGCAGGGTTTTTCGTTCTGAATGCACACATGTCGTTGAAAGATCTTCACCGCGACTGATTCAACACAAAGCATAAATAATATATAATATATAATATATAATATATATAATATAATATATAATATATAATATTTAATATATAATATATATTATATAATATATAATAGAGAATATATAATATATAATATATAAAATAATATATAATATATAATATAGAATATATAACATATAATATATGATATATGATATATGATATATGATATGTGATATATGATAAATGATATATGATATACGATATACGATATACGATATATGATATATGATATATGATCTAGGATCTATAATGTTTAATGTATAATGTATAATGTATAATGTATAATCTATAATATATAATATAGAATATATAATATATGATATATAATATATAATATATTATATATTATATATAATAAATAATATATAATATATAATATATAATATATAATATAGAATATATAACATATTATATATGATATATGATATATGATATATGATATACGATATATGATATATGATATTTGATCCATGATCTATAATGTATAATGTATAATGTATAATATTTAATATATAATATAGAATATATAATATATGATATATGATATATGATATATGATACATGATATGTGATATGTGATATGTGATATGTGATATGTGATATGTAATATGTGATATGTGATAGCTGATATCTGATATCTGATATCTGATATATGATATATGATATATAATATATAATATATAATATTTAAAATATAATCTATAATGTATAATGTATAATGTAGAATGTAGAATGTAGAATGTAGAATGTAGAATGTAGAATGTAGAATGTAGAGTGTAGAATGTAGACTGTAGAATGTAGAATGTAGAATGTAGAATGTAGAATGTAGAAT
>CAMXCT020001641.1:115280-130280 GCA_947184155.2 Cladocopium goreaui | reverse complement strand
CCGTTGTACTGCATTTAATACTACTTCAAGAAATGGTACTCATGTGCACACATAATTACATATGACATATATATATATGATAATATATGTATTGGGAGCAAGTCATAGACTTGGCCCTTGATGATGCCGCGATATCCATCAGGACTTGATGCTGCAGCGCGTGGCGGAGTCTTACGAGGCGGCCCGCGTTTTTTTTCGATCATTGATACTAAGAGATAGCCACATTGATAGTACCCAGGATTCATATGGCTATGGATCAATACCTATTAATACCATTTTTATGGTGGGATGAACATCCCTAAATCCCAGCTATTTTGATGTGAACTACAGGGGTACAAGGTTTTGACCAATAGCCATATTGATATCAGAGATACCTTTTTCTTGATTTTACTGATTTCACTGGCAATGGATATGAGGATTTTGCGATTTCCCTCATGATGAATTGAACCCCATTTCAGTTTGGGATGCCATTTGTTTCTGAAAAGTCATGATAAACCATGGATTTTCTAGTTCACGCAAGACACTGGATTATGAAATGGCCAGGATGGGCTAACTAAACCTGTCAACCCTGCTGAAAATCTCAAAAGGATATATATATATATTATATACATATACACACAATTATATGAATGGTGCTGGGATGGTGATGTACCCCATGTTTCCCCAAGTACATTTCATTTTTTTTCAGACTTTTGTTTTGGTTGAGGATTGTCATGTTTTCTTCGAAGTTTTTACTTAAACTAAACAGCTCTTCCCCTGCAGAAAAGTCTGTGGTTTTCCCATGGCTCTTCACTTCCCTCAGGCCGTAGCTCGAATCTCGAGCTTTGCAGAGTTGAACGCGGGGGGCCGCCAGTAAGTGGTGCATTGCCTGTGCTGTGGGGAACTTTTGGGTAGAAAAGCTTGGAAAACATGAGAAGAAAATGAGATGAACTGGGATGATTGATGTCATTCATGGGGGTTTAAATTGGCGCCAGTCCCCATGTTCGCCAACATCCAAATAACACACCCGGACAATACTGTATCATATACTCATATACTTGTTACCTGAGGATGAACGAAACCATTGGCAAAGCGTTTAGTTTTCAGGATTCAAGGTTTTCAATGACCCTTTGTGTGATATGCTTCGAAATTTGCAAGAAATAGATCGTGTTCATCGGTTCCGCTTAGTTCCCCAGATCTCTTTGTGGTCGCCCTGGTGAACTCGGGATTCTGAGGTCAGCATGCTGTGCTATGACGATCGGTCTTTTCAGCTACAGGACCGGCCCAACTGGGACTCTCCTGGAGCCATTCGTTGCTGTGGTTGTATCAACTACAAGCAGAGCTTCCCCACCAAATGATAGCTGAAGACAGTCAAAACTGGCTTTTGGCATCCGTGCATCTAGCTACATCCCCAAAATTGGAAAAGCCGCTGCCGCAGTGGGAATACCTCAGCCATGATTGTGCTGTTTGGTGAGTTTGGGGGGGTGTATGCCCATGTGTGTCACGCCATGTGAAATTTCTTTGTTGAGGGTAGAGATAGTTTTTGTATATTTAGCATACCTAGATAGATGGATGGGTGGATGGGTGGATGGGTGGATGGAAAGATGATGATGGACTGATTGACTGTTTGGTGTAGATGTAGATGTAGAAGAAAATGAAGATGTAGATAGATATGAATATATATATATATTATATATGTATATGTAGATGAATATGTATATGTGCACAGATATGAATATGTATATGTAGATGAATATGTATATGTAAATGTATGTGTAAATGTATTTGTATTTGTGTATATGTATTTGTATTTGTGTATGTGAATTTGTGTATATGTATATGCATATGTATATGTATCTGTATATGTATATGTATATGTATATGTATATGTATATGAGTATGTATATGTATATGTATTTGCATCTGTATGTGTATTTGTATTTGTGTATGTATGTAAATTTATGTGTATGTATATGTATGTGAACTTATGTGTATGGATAAATGCAAATGTATATGTAATATATATGTATATGTAAATGTATATGTATGTGTACGTGTATGTGTATGTGTATGTATGTATGTATGGATGTAGGTATGTATGTAATGTATTGTAATGTAATGTAATGTAATGTAGTGTAATGTAATGTAACGTAATGTAATGTAATGTAATGTAATGTAATGTATGTATGTATGTATGTCTGTGTGTGTGTATGTATGTATGTATGTATGTATTTATGTATGTATGTATGCATGCATGCATGCATGCATGGATGTATGTATGTATGTATGTGTGTATGTGTGTATGTGTGTATGTATGTATGTATGCATGCATGCATGTATGTATTTATGTATGTACGTATGTATGTATGTATGTATGTATGTGTGTATGTATGTATGTATGCATGCATGTATGTATGTATTTATGTATGTATGTATGTATGTATGTATGTATGTATGAAATGTATGTATGTAATGTAATGTAATGTAATGTAATGTAATGTAATGTATGTATGTATACTCATCCCCGAAAAGATGCTAAACAGTAACTGCCAATTAAACTTGTGACATTTTCCTTTTTATATTTGGATGTATAGGTACCTGACATTACCTGACTATGTACAGCAGAAAGGACCAAGGGGATGCCCTGAAGCAGCTTCTGGGCATTGCGCCGCAGGCACCGTCAACTGGGATCAAGAAAACGTGGGCCTGGCGGAGTAGCAGATGTTCGCATATATATATAATATAATATAATATATATATAGATAATATATATATATATACATATATATATATATATGTACCATGTGTATTTGTATGTATTTGTATGTGTGTAGATGTTTCCAACAGTTTATATATGTATCTAGTGGAAATTGGGGTCAATATGGGGACGATCACAGATGCAACCCGGAAAAAAGGGGGCTTTCTGGGACATGGGACGAAGACTCAATGGATGATACCATTCCCCCAACTACACAGACCATCAGGCACTGGGAATCACTCCGTTTTAGCGAAAATGTAGGTCTTACCAGCCCTATTTGGCAGATCTCCATGTGGTTCACAAGATGCCAGACCGAGAACACCTTCCTGCAGACGGGATCGGCCAGGGCTCGGAAGAGGGAATGGACCTACGGCAGGTTGGCAGTTGTCCGGAAGCCCATGGGGAAAAAACATCACTTTTCAGAGGAAACCCATCACTTTCTATGGGGACATTTTCTGCTGCCATGTATGTTTCAGGTTACAATGTTGTATTCCTTAAATGCATTGGCGCAGCTTTCAATACACTTGCTTTGTATAAACTGGGCAAACTGGTTTGGTTAGTTGTCTCAAGGGGGAATCTGTATCCACAAATCTGAGGTTGGGCACGGGCATCCCCAGTACATCCTTATGATACCACCATTTTATGGTTGAGAACCATGGGATTGTATGCTTGCCAACATAAAATTTCCTTGGCGGTTGAAGGAGCACCCCCCAACTAATAGATTAACATTTCAAATATTTTTTTGGCAGGAAAGCAAATACGGGATAGATAGAGTTCTTTAAATTGAACTGTAAATCTGGCTAAATTGGTAAGAGTTTTTATCCAGAAAGCAGGAGTTTATCAGTTTCGGGTTTGACATTATTCGTAAACATCTCACCAATCTAAGATTGCAACCCGGAAACCATAAACCAATGCCTTATCAGAAATGGAGGGTTATTTATACCACCTGCACTTTGCTAAGTTCGCTAACTTCAATTAGTTGTGGGTCTAGATTGGGTACCAAGGAACCTACACAAAAAACTTCCTTTTTCGCACCTGCGAAGGGTTCCTTCCAAAGAGTCGCTGCATTTTTTGGCCGGAACCCCTCGCGTCTGAGACTTCTCTTTGAAATGAAACATTTGATGTTTGTCTCCTGGTTCCCTTTCGGGTCACTGTCGTCTATATAGTCCTTCTGTTTTTGGGGGGTTGGTCATGTTGCCTCATGGCCATTTCGAGCCATCAAAATTGGCTTAAAATCCTAAGTGTAAATCCCCCAGGTCAGAACTGCCCGTAACTATACCGACGAGTTTCCTGTAGATTTTCCCTTAGCCTCCGGGGAATCAAAGATGGCAATAGATTCGATAGACAATTCCCCATTTGTAGATCATGTAGATCATTGTCCCCACTGTAAACCTCCATTTTTAGAGGATTTCCCAGCCATGTTTGCCGAGGCCTGGCCACCTTCTTTGCAAGTATGGGGCAGGACTGGTCCTCAGAGGTTGAAGGCCAAAAAACGCACAGGAGCAACCTAATTGTATCAATATATATGTAAATATATATATATATATGGTCTCGTGTTCCGTGTTCCTACCCCCCCCAATGGTTCCCCAGGTAGCACCCCCTTCCCTTCTATTTGCAAGCTATTGGCAGCATTTCTGAGGTCCAGCCTCGTATTTGCTAGGTTTTCGCACTACCAGCCCCGCATTTACTAGGTACATGCTACCTTTTAGACGACCTACGTAGCACACATACTCCCTCAAAGTACCTACGTGCTACCTATAGTCAATATATGGTCGGTGCCAGAATTATAAAACGGAAGTTGAGGAGTACGAAGGTACGGTTATTTACCGTACCCTGTTGTTCCATAATTCTGTTTTCCTCGGAAGGTATGAAAAAAAACTCGTCTTAACTTACTCCTATTTGTTTTTGTCGTTCTATAATTCTGGTGTGTTCTATAATTACGTTTCCCCTTTTTTCCCACATTTACCAGTTTCGTTCTACAATTATTTTTTCCGTTCTATAATTAATGTTGCGTAAACCGTTCTATAATTCTGGTTTCTGTGTCATTTTTTTTCTGGGGTCCCAGAAAGATACATAAAATGATGCAAATATATGTAAATAACTTCTTCCGGGGTCCCAGAAAGTTACATAAAATGATGCAAGTATATGTCAGTAACCTCCAAGGTGCCAGAGATTATAGAACAGATAAAATAATTATAGAACAGGGTCCGAATCCGCGCGGAATCGGGATCTGGAGGAGTACGAAGGTACGGTATTTTACCGTACTTTTCTACTCCTAATTTCGTTCTTTAATTTTGGCACCACCTGTATGCATACGTAGCACAGCTACATACATGCATATATACATATATATATAATATATATATATACACATATCCGTATTTAAATATACGTATATTTATGATATGTACACATACATATTTTCATATATATATATATTAAATGTATATATGTATATATATGTATATATATGTTTGTATATGTATATATATATATAAATACATATATATATATATACATATATTTATATACATATATATATATACATATATACATATATATATATACATATGTATAAATACATGTATTCTCATGTATATATAAAAAACATTTACATACATATGTACACATGCAAATATATGCACACATACATATTTACATATATATACATATATATATACATATATATATATACATATATATATATATACATATATATATATACATATATATATAAATACATTTATTCTTATATATATAAATACATATAAATATGTACACATACATATTTACATATATAATATGTATATATACATTTATATATATACATATACATATATTTTTATATATACATATATCTACATGTACATATGCATATGCATATACATATACATACACATACATACATACATACATACATACATACATACATACATACATACATACATACATACATACATACATACATACATACATACATACATACATACATACATACATATATATATACATAAACATTACATATATATATATTTATACATATATATGTACATTAATATGTACATATATATATATATATATATACGCAGTACCACACCCCCACCACACCGCACTAGGGGAGGGGGACAGTACTATCGCTGACCGATGACCATGTTGGCGGGGAGGGGGGTTGGCACGCTGGACCATATATATATATATATTACCATTTGGCAATTTCATTTTTTTATGGTATAGATGGCTGAATTAGTTGGATTATTTACCTCTTAAAATTGGGGATTCTCTATAGCTACGTTAAATAAATGTTCCCTTGAACCAATTGACAATTCCGTAACTTTCAAAAATTATGGGTTCCTCATAACGTGGAATAGATTTGCGGGTCATGTCATGATTTCTTTGACATGGGGGGTTGAACATCCAAATTAATGTAACAATTATTTTGATCTCAACCATATCTCAAAATCCCGAAAGGTTGATGCCGAAGTTCGGAGCTCCTTGTTGGCGCAATTTCCAAGGAACCCTTAGTCTTTTGTGCTGGCAATCGTGGTTGTGAGCGCCTAGCTCGGGAGGT
Organism: Cladocopium goreaui; assembly: GCA_947184155.2. Taxonomy (NCBI): domain Eukaryota; class Dinophyceae; order Suessiales; family Symbiodiniaceae; genus Cladocopium; species Cladocopium goreaui. The sequence goes on along the minus strand of CAMXCT020001641.1, from coordinate 123,975 downwards.
GCCCCACTCTGGCCATGTTTGAAAGGGTTCACCTGCGAAAAGTGGGACTAAACCGAACAGAGAAATGGATGTTTACCATTTGGATCCATCTGGTAATTTAAAGTAGCTATGGAACATCACCATTGTTAGCAGGTAAATCGTTGAACTAATTGGGCCATTTTCCATAGCTATATTAAATCATCAGAGGGTAGTCCTGATTTTACCGCGGATTTATGCACATCTGGAGGGAGGCTTTACAAAGAACAGGACGTATCTTGCCAGCAAATGGGGAAACAAGGAAACAACAATTTGTGGAAATGTTTCACCAATGATGTCCGTCAATAGTGTGAAGAGGGGGTCTTGTACATCCTGTACCATCAAATTAAGCCTGGTACTGATCGCTCCTAGTGGGGAACATCAACAGAATCTGTGGCGATTTGCAGGTCTGCCAGAGGTGAGGACGGGGCGCGGAGCATTTTGGGACCTACAAAACTGTAAAGATACGGTAGGTGAGCCGAAGAGAAAGCAACACAAAACAGTTTCTTGACCATAATCTAGGAAACACCACTAGAGCCCCAGATCATTGTTATTTTTATCTTGTCAAGTCCCTTACTTATCAATCATGCTGGATAAAAGGTAACCAACTTACGTTGCGACATCACTGGAATGATTGGAACCGGATCAGGGCAACTATCCCATCGGGGCGTTGTTTTTTCGGGTCAGTGACTTGTTGTTTTTTTAAAATCCAGATACTGCGTTTTTTTGCAGCATGTTTTGGGCCTTCGCCACATCAGTATGACAAAAACCCACATGACCTAAGTTTTGATGGGAAACTCTGCAGGAGCAAGCGATTTCATGGTAACTCCATGCTTTCCGGCAGATTTTCCCCAGGCTGGAAGAGATGGAAACACACGGTGCCGCATGGAGGCAAGCAGTTGTTGAATGGGGATTTTTGCTATCAACTGAGGATTGTAATGAAGAATATGGGGATTAATGAGTTGATACCCTCAATCAAATCTGGGAATGAAGAATTCTCATTGAGTTCGATGATTTTCCCGCTCTAAACATGGGATAAGCTGCTGAATGGGGAATAATTCGATCACCAGGCGACTAAAGAAACCACGATTCGTGGGGGCGATTTTTCAAGGATGACGGGAGATGGGTGGTGCCGGGAGTATTTGGTGTTCTTCGGGGATGATCATCTCCCCATTGAGAAATTTTTGGCGGGATGAAAAGATCAGTGAATGGAACTGGTCCAAAAAATGAGCTTGAATGAGTACTAAGAGAATGGCTTGAAATTTCGCATATTTCAATTGCCCATGAATTTTGGACAACATTTTGGTATCCCCATTTTCCAAAACAAAACCAGATGAGTCGGTGCTTACAACTTCTTTCAATTGGGGATGGATCATGCCACCTTTTCCCCTTGGGGATGGGGGGATGCCACCTTGAATGGTTTGGATCCATAGCCCTTTTCGCCATTTGGAGGACACAATTTACAGCAACCCCAAAAAAAACTGTTGGCGGTTGCCGGTTGCTCACCGGGTCCGCTCCAGGGACACGACATCCTCTGAAACCTGTTCTTTGCTCATCGTGGACAGTTCTGCTGGGAGATGTCTTGGGACCGTGAACAGTTTTTTTTTTTCCCGGTGCTTCCTGGATGGCTGATGATGTTTTTGGTGAAATCAGGATTCTGGGGTCGTGAGAAAAACTTCTGCATGCCCCCCAACCATTCCATTTCCCGGACTTGTAGATATGTTTTCGAAGGTTTTTGTAGATGCCCAAGTTTTTGGACGTATCCAAATGGCATTTCGTGATCTATGCATCTACCTTCATATGTGTTTCTTTTTTCTGAAAATGGAGTTCGCTGAAATCATTTGCAAAATTGATCTAACATCATTTTCCCTGCAATTTTTGGGGTATCACCCATTTTTGACCCATAGCCATACGTGAGCTGCACAAAACCAAAAACAACTGCAGGACCGTAGTTTTGATTGGGCACCTGTGCTGGTGCATGACATGGGCTATGAGGTGGCCAGTTTGATGGGGGTCCGATGGGAAAAACCCATGGAATTACCATGGAGTAACATGGAACATGGAGGCTATGAGGTGATGGCGCGTGTGGTTGTTGGATGTTGTTGGTGGGGATTGTCACGCTCGATGGAAGCAAAGTTGGGATTGTGGGGACCACAACTCCGCGACTGGTGAAGAGATGCGGATGATGATAAAATTCTGATAAAAGTTGACCAGGTGACTTCCAGGTGACTTCAGGAAGGGTTTCGCTTGTGTCCTGAAAGGTGTCCTTTGCCACGTGCCAAAGCATGTTGGGAATGCTAGGGCCTTTTGAAGGATTGAAAAAATGATCCATGTCAACACGAGTACAGCCCCAAGACCAAACAGCAGCAGTCAGCATGGCTTCTTGGCAAGCTGCCATGTGTACATAACTCTCCAAGCTACGTAGTGTGGGAGCTGAACTATCAAGGTAAGCCCCAAAATCGTCTAGAATGACAAGTCCTTCATAATCATGAGCTGCCCCAAGCAGATCAATGCCCCCCACGAAAGAAGTCTTGAATCTGGGTGGTACTGTAGCAAGGGTCAACTTTGCTATCCCTGTTGACCGCCCAGTTCCACTGACGTTTGGGCACTCAGGTTGACTTTAATAGAAGGTCCGTCATGCAAAGGGAAAAAAAACCAAAGGACAGGAAATTGCTGGAATTTGGGGGCCTGACTCAAAATGATCGACACCTAAAAAAATGGACCAATACTCAAATACATAGCAACCAATGATTCACACACTTGCAGCCGAAATCACGCGAAGCCTCATCCAAGAATTTCCAATACTTCAGCCTCTGAAAGATCTGCATTTCAGATCATTTCAGCCAAAAAATAGAAGCACTCCATTTCAGATCATTTCAGATCGAAGCAAGCAACAAGTTCAGCATCCAACTTAGCCAACTTAGCCAACTCAGCCAATTTCACGCCAAATACTTAGATCATCTCTGAGATTTCTCACAGCCATGACTGAAAGCCATGACCGACAGCGAAGGGGCGTGGCTTAGCACACTGCCCAGCCCCTTGGACAACTAAACATGGTGATGACTTGGGGGGTGATGACTTGGGGCATGGTGACTATGGCCCATTTAATCCATTTATGGCATTGGGTGAATCCCACATTAGTCACTGAAAACTTCAGAAATCCGAGTTTTTCCATGAAGATGCTGGATTTCAGCATTGAAAAAAGTGAGAGACTTTACCATCTATGAAACGTGGGAATCTAAGCAGCAAAACATGGGCAATGTGATTTTCAAGAGTAACATAGCATTTTGCCATTTATTCAATTTATTTCTTCGTCTTCTTAAGCTTCATTTGCACCTTTTTGGTTCTTCCCATCTTAGACGGTAGCAAACCGGAATCCAGGCATTGGCAGCGAAGCTGTTGATGCTCAGGCCTGGGCGCTTAGTGATTTGGCAATTCTCCAACCTCAATGGTCCCAGTAGCTCCTGACACACCTGGCATTTTTTGATGTTTCAATTGGCTTTCCACCACTCCCTGCGCGAGTTTTCTCGTTCAACTCGTGAGTCAAAATGTCAAAATGGGTCTTCGAAACCCGATCTTCCACGAGGTGGTGCCCCCAGTTCGTTAGGTAAGTTGGTTTGTAAGTCAGCGAACTGGGGTTCATGGATTTTGCTTGGTGATTGTACCTATAGTTAGATGGGGTGTGATGGGGATATTAACCAGCTTACAACTATGGGGCACCACCTTTCACGTGGTGAAGTGATGGTAGATCCTCAGGAGTCCATCTTACCCAGTGCCATAAACCATCCCCCATTTGGAGTTGTCCATTGGGTACTGTATACATAATCTTGTTTGGGGTGGTTTGTGACTGGGTCTACTGAAAAAGGATGAAAAAGGAAGGGAAACCTGCCCGAGGGCCAGTGGCCAGCTTTGCCTCTCTAGGTTAATGAAGCGAATCTGACGGAGCTGGAGGAAGACGCACTGGAAGGTCGGGGATCATGTGGGCCCTCGCAGAGGCTTCCCAACAAAATTGTCATTTTCAAAAGTCACCTCCCTTCCCTTCCTGGGCGAATTGAATCACCCCTTTCACACCCCTTTCAACATAGTAGAACTAAAACAATTCTCCTCCATTAGTATAAAAAAGATATGAAAAGCTGGTATAATACGACCGGACAAATGCGTCTCCCTTCGTCCAATTGCTGAAGAGGGGGATTTGTGGAAACTGCTAACCCCTAGAGTGAAATAAGCAACCTGCTGAAGGAATGCTGCAGACGTGTAGTTCGGACCACATCTCGCTTTGGGTCAGGTGGATTCCGCTTCAAAAAATTGTTTTGGGAACCCAACTGACAAGGCATTATTTCCAGCACCCCAGTGCCAATGACGGAAAGCAGAGTATGGTAACCCTCAGTCATTTTAACACCTAAACCAGTTCAAAACATCACGACATTGTCCGAAGATTTGACCCATCACGATCATCCCATTCTCCCACATTCTTGTTGCGTCAGTTGAACCTCAATCTTAGTGGTTTATTTCCGGCGTTTGACAGAGCAAATCAAAGTTTTTATTCCTTTATCTTCGTATAATGGCTATGAGTCAAAACCCTAGGGTACCTTAAAATAGCTGCTGAATGAATGGTTATTCCCCAAATATTATATGGTACTAAACAGGTGTTTGACCTATCCCCATATTTCATGGTTTCGAAGCGAATCATCCGCCGTTCCGGGGCATTTTTGTTCCCACCAGGTGCCGCGGCAACTGAGGGCCATGCTGGGCTGCCCAGCCCGGACACATCGCCACAGCCCAGGCAGGGGGATGGGTTTGACGAATCGGATCCGTGGTTTAGAATCCATTTATAACCCATAGAATCCCATATGGGTATGGATCAATACCTATTAATACCATTTTTAGGGGGATGAACATCCATTTACCAGCTATTTTGATGTTCACCAGGGGTACAAGGTTTTGACACACTGCCATATGGATATTCCATTCATAATAATCCATTCATAGGGGATATAGATTGAGTTAGATTAATGGATATCCCATATATATCCATATATAAAATAGGCTATAATAGGAGATATTCCGTTAATCTAACTGGCGGTATTAAGTGGGATGCAGCAGTAAGTAGACCTCCCAGTAAATGCACAGAGATATGGAAACACCGATCATTTGTGCATGAGTGCTTTGGGGGAAATCATAGGCTTTCCGTAGCTATTGATTTACTGGATGGTGACTTGGGGATCCAAACCATTTTAAGAAACCTCCATATGTTTTAATCAACCAGTGAACTTGCCATCCTCAAGCGATGTCTATTGGGATGGCTGTTGCAGGCGCTTGGGCAAGTTGCCTGAATTGAAGTGTGGGAACCCAGGGCCCCACGGGGCACAACTATTTGGGGGCTGGGTATCTTGCAACCGCAAGGTGCAGCAAACTTATATCAACAGAAAATACAGAAACGACATTTGGTTTTTGAAAAGAACGGATTCATTGAATGATTCATGACTTCTCCGGATTTTTCAGTAGTCCGTGGCCATTGACTTTCCGTGTTGGCCGTTTTCAGAAATGCACCGCAGGCCTGAGAGAAAAGTTCCAGGCCGAGCTTGGTTTGACCTGACAATGGCACAATGATTTGGTGAATTTCGTCCAGAATGATAAATGATAACCTTTTGACTTGCATCAGTGATGTTTGAATCCTCTTCCTTGCTGGCTATATGTTGGTAATTGTAGTTTGTGTATATACATTATATGCATATTTATCTATTATTATATATATATATATGTATGTTACATATATTTATATATAATCATACATGTATGTATATATATGTATACATATACACACATATAAAACAACACATGTGTACACATGTGTATATGCCGTGGGACGTTTACTCCAACTTGGTACAGACAATTCGGCTCATGCGTATAAGCTGCTCTCCTGTTCGCTGTGCTGTGCACTGCAAGGTGGTTGCCAAAATATATAATCATATATATATATATATACATAATATATATACATATAATATATATATACACATGTTTTTACTATATTATACACATGATTTTGCGTATCCTTTTTTTTTGCTGATCGAGTTTTTCGTGGGTTCCGAAAAGCAGGTAGTGGAGAAGCCATGAAAAAGTGGAAGCGGGGTAGCCCAACGATGGGAACGGCGAGTTCCCCTCGGGTTACCCTCTGGTAAACTAACATAGTTATGGAAAATCATCATCTTTTTCATAGCTAATTCAACTATTTCTATGTGCCATTTTCAACAGCAAACTGTTAAATTACCAGAGGGTATCAAATATGGCTGGCGGGAAAACCCACTAAAAGATTGAGATATATAGATTGAGATGTGAATGGGAAAGTCATCTACTAATGGTGGATTTTCCATACGCTTTATTGCCGGAGGGTAACATTCTTTGGTTTTTGGTTTTCCTTTGTCTGACTGACATCAAAGTATGGTTGACCCCAAATTTCCCAGCTGGAAAGTCTCTGAATACAGAAGGGATTCAATCTTGATGCTGTGCTAAGTGACCAAGGTGTTAATTGAGTTGTGTCAAGGAACATTCCTTAGTTTCTGCTCCACATCTTTCGAGGAACTCATGTCAGTCCCCAACCCCAGCTGGAGCATTTTGAATTACGAGACCTTCTTTGGTCGATCCGCATGATTCTCTCCTCCAGAGATGCGTACGCCTATTGCATATACATGATTCATATAATTATGAACACACATATGTATATATACCATTATATACCTATGTATATATATATATATTGTATGTATATATATATACTGTATGTATATATATATATTGTATGTATATATATATATATACTGTATGTATATATATATACATATACTGTATGTATATATATATATACATATACTGTATGTATATATATATATTGTATATATATATATACTGTATGTATATATATATATACTGTATGTATATATATATATGTACATATATACAATTAGATATATGTATATATATATATAAAATATATCATATCTATACATATGTAGGTACTCAGGAAGATCTTCCAGGGGTGTTTACCAGAAATCGCCAGGGCAACATTCCAGCTCACCACGGCCATCAAAAAAGGAGCCACGCTACGTGGCATGGTGCGCGGTGTATGGGAACCATGGGGCGAACCGTCGCTGTCATCGCAGAAAACGTTACAGATTTGGATGTGTCATGTGCATGTGTATATAAATTTATATATATATATATACATAAATTATATGTACATTATATCAGATCCACAGATTTGTGTGTATATATATATATATGTATATACAGTACACATATATATATATATGTACTGTATATATTATTATTATTATCATCATCATCATCATATATTGATTGAACTGGATTTGAAGCTGCTGGTGCTCCCAAAGGAGAATGATGATCTCCGAAACAAGAAGGTGATTTGTCTCTGGACATTCCTGGGTTTCAGCTGTTCAGTTTTAGGAGAGTGGAGTTGGAAGTCTTTTAAATGACCTTCACTTCTTAGAATGAATATCCAAAAAAAGCTCCCAATGAGCAAGATTTTCGCTTAAATACCATGATTAGGTAAAAATGACTTTTAGGGTAGTGTAAAGCACCCAAAGCGCTCTGTGAAACCTTCGAAAAGTGTACCCCAATTTTCCAGTTATAGACATTATATATATATACATATATATATATATATAATATATATATTTATATATATATATATATTTGTATGTATGTATGTATGTATATATATGTATGTATGTATGTAATGTAATGTAATGTAATGTAATGTAATGTAATGTAATGTAATGTAATGTAATGTAATGTATGCATGCAATGCATGTATGTATGTAATGTATGCATGCAATGCATGTATGTAATGTATGTATGTATGTAATGTAATGTAATGTAATGTAATGTATGTAATGTAATGTAATGTATGTAATGTAATGTATGTAATGTAATGTATGTAATGTAATGTATGTATGTATGTAATGTATGTAATGTATTAATGTATGTATGTATGTATGTAATGTAATGTATGTATGTAATGTGTATGTAATGTATGTAATGTAATGTATGTAATGTATGTATTATGTATGTATGTATGTATGTATGTATGTATGTATGTATGTATTATGTATGTATGTATGTATGTATTATGTTATGTATGTATGGTAATGGTATGTAAGGTAATGGTATGTAAGGTAATGGTATGTAAGGAATGGTAAGGTAATGTAAGGTAATGGTAAGGTAATGGTATTAAATGTAAGGTAATGGTATTAAATGTAAGGTAATGGTATTAAATGTAAGGTAATGGTATTAAATGTAAGGTAATGGTATTAAATGCAAGGTAATGGTATTAAATGTAAGAAAATGGTATTAAATGTAAGGTAATGGTATTAAATGTAAGGTAATGGTATTAAATGTAAGGTAATGGTATTAAATGTAAGGTAATGGTATTAAATGTAAGGTAATGGTATTAAATGTAAGGTAATGGTATTAAATGTAATGTAATGGTATTAAATATAATGTAATGGTATTAAATGTAATGTAATGGTATTAAATGTAATGTAATGGTATTAAATGTAATGTAATGGTATTAAATGTAAGGTAATGGTATTAAATGTAATGTAATGGTATTAAATGTAATGTAATGGTATTAAATGTAATGTAATGGTATTAAATGTAA
>CAMXCT020001641.1:37500-115180 GCA_947184155.2 Cladocopium goreaui | reverse complement strand
ATGTAATGTACTGTAATGGTATGTAATGGTATGTAATGGTATGTAGTGGTATGTAATGGTATGTAATGGTACGTAATGGTATGTAATGGTATGTAATGGTATGTAATGGTATGTAATGGTATGTAATGGTATGTAATGGTATGTAATGGTATGTAATGGTATGTAATAGTATGTACTGGTATGTAATGGTATGTAATGGTATGTAATGGTATGTAATGGTATGCAATGGTATGTAATGGTATGTAATGGTATGTAATGGTATGTAATGGTATGTAATGGTATGTAATGGTATGTAATGGTATGTAATGGTATGTAATGGTATGTAATGGGATGTAATGGTATGTAATGGTATGTAATGGTATGTAATGGTATGTAATGGTATGTGATGGTATGTGATGGTATGTGATGGTATGTGATGGTATGTGATGGTATGTGATGGTATGTGATGGTATGTGATGGTATGTGATGGTATGTAATGGTATGTAATGGTATGTAATGGTATGTAATGGTATGTAATGGTATGTAATGGTATGTAATGGTATGTAATGGTATGGTATGGTATGGTATGGTATGGTATGTAATGGTATGTAATGGTATGTAATGGTATGTAATGGTATGTAATGGTATGTAATGGTATGTAATGGTATGTAATGGTATGTAATGGTATGTAAGGGTATGTAATGGTATGTAATGGTATGTAATGGTATGTAATGGTATGTAATGGTATGTAATGGTATGTAATGGTATGTAATGGTATGTAATGTAATGGTATGTAATGTAATGGTATGTAATGGTATGTAATGGTATGTAATGGTATGTAATGGTATGTAATGGTATGTAATGGTATGTAATGGTATGTAATTGTATGTAATGGTATGTAATGTAATGGTATGTAATGTAATGGTATGTAATGTAATGGTATGTAATGTAATGGTATGTAATGGTATGGGTATGTAATGGTATGGGTATGTAATGTAATGGTATGTAATGTAATGGTATGTAATGTAATGGTATGTAATGTAATGGTATGTAATGTAATGGTATGTAATGTAATGGTATGTAATGTAATGGTAATGTAATGTATGGCAATGTATGGCAATGTATGGCAATGTATGGCAATGTATGGCAATGTATGGCAATGTATGGCAATGTATGGCAATGTATGGCAATGTATGGCAATGTATGGCAATGTATGGCAATGTATGGCAATGTATGGCAATGTATGGCAATGTATGGTAATGTATGGTAATGTATGGTAATGTATGGGAATGTATGGGTATGTATGGGAATGTATGGGAATGTATGGGAATGTATGGGAATGTATGGGAATGTATGGGAATGTATGGGAATGTATGGGAATGTATGGGAATGTATGGGAATGTATGGGAATGTATGGGAATGTATGGGAATGTATGGGAATGTATGGGAATGTATGGGAATGTATGGGTATGTATGGGAATGTATGGGAATGTATGGGAATGTATGGGAATGTATGGGAATGTATGGGAATGTATGGGAATGTATGGGAATGTATGGGAATGTATGGGAATGTATGGGAATGTATGGGAATGTATGGGAATGTATGGGAATGTATGGGAATGTATGGTAATGTATGGTAATGTATGGTAATGTATGGTAATGTATGGTAATGTATGGTAATGTATGGTAATGTATGGTAATGTATGGTAATGTATGGTAATGTATGGTAATGTATGGTAATGTATGGTAATGTATGATAATGCATGGTAATGTATGGTAATGTATGGTAATGTATGGTAATGTATGGTAATGTATGGTAATGTATGGTAATGTATGGTAATGTATGGTGTAATGTATGGTGTAATGTATGGTATAATGTATGGTATAATGTATGGTAATATGTATGGTAATATGTATGGTAATATGTATGGTAATGTATGGTAATGTATGGTAATGTATGGTAATGTATGGTAATGTATGGTAATGTATGGTAATGTATGGTAATGTATGGTAATGTATGGTAATGTATGGTAATGTATGGTAATGTATGGTTATGTATGGTTATGTATGGTTATGTATGGTTATGTATGGTATGTATGGTATGTATGGTATGTATGGTATGTATGGTATGTATGGTATGTATGGTATGTATGGTATGTATGGTATGTATGGTATGTATGGTATGTATGGTATGTATGGTATGTATGGTATGTATGGTATGTATGGTATGTATGGTATGGTATGTATGGTATGTATGGTATGGTATGGTATGTAATGTATGGTATGTATGGTATGGTATGTATGGTATGGTATGTAATGTATGGTATGTAATGTAATGTATGTAATGGTATGTAATGTATGTAATGGTATGTAATGTATGTAATGTAATGTATGTAATGTATGTAATGTAATGTATGTAATGTAATGTAATGTAATGTAATGTAATGTAATGTAATGTAATGTATGTATGTATGTATATATATATATACATATATATAGATCTACACGCATACATATACACCTGCAAAAAAAGAGAACCAACCGTCTTCAGACCACTGACAGTTGCGCAGGTCCAACTTTCGCAACTGGGGAAGGTTCGAGCTGCTGAGGCAGCTGCGCAGCTTTTGTTGCACGGGTTGCAGGTTGCCCTTCGCGGCCACACTTTTTTAGGTCACCATGGAAAACCACAATTTTCTATGGTATATGTTGGTATACCATCTGGTTCTTCATGAACATAGCCATGGAACATCACCATGCTATTAATAGGTAAACCATCTATTTCCATGGACCATCTATACCACGGTTTCACGGTTTCACCGGAAATGATGGTGACCAGGTGGGGGGAATCACCCCCATTTGGGGTATCAGAACTGGCCTATTTCAGGTTAGTGAACGGTTGCAGTTCAGCCAGATAAATAGCCAAAATTAGCATTGAAACTGGGATATACATGTATACATATATGTATATAACGTATGTGTAAGGCATGCCTCCCCAACATATACAGAGACAAATCCATATAATATAATAGGCCCTCAAGTGCCATGTTTTTGATTCCAACTGCAGTTGTCTTAAGGTACAGCATCAGTGGCAGCAACGTGCAGAACCAAATATCAATAAAGGAACCCTGAAGTAGTGGTTGGATAGCAGGGTTGCGAAACCAAGAATGGCCAGTCCATTTGCTGGTAAGGTGTGGTTGTTGACAATATCACACTATCAGTGACTGTTACTGTATCCACCGTTTCCATCCACTTCCTTGGTTTGAATCACTGTTGAATCATTGTTTTGTGTTTTTCCTAATATTCACCTGCTATTTGCTGCCCACCAACACCAGCACCCGAAGCGCTGTGTCTACCGTGGTCAACCCTCCATTGGGACATGTTTCACCTCCTGCATAGTCCATGGAGTCTCCAAGGAAGCAACAAACATCACCCGTTTTTTGTCCATTCTCAGACAGAACCATATACTATATACATCTATATACATCTAATATACATCTATATACATCTATATACCAGATTGTATCAGATTGTTAGTTATACCAATCCCACAACAAATCCCCATCTTTTGGTGGTAATTTAACCCATGGCGAGGCGCCCAAAGAAAGCCCGGTCACGCTGAAGTCCTTGGCGAAGCGAGTCAGTGATGCATCACAGCACAGCGGACGAGGTGATGGGATGATGTGATTCCGCTTCCTTTTTTTCCCCATTGGGCCATGGGAGGGGAGGGGATTTCTGGGATTTCAAGTGCTATTTTAAGAAAAATATGACTTGAAAATAGGATATAAGATGATAATGATATAATATAAGGATAGATGATATGATTTTTCAGGGCCATCTTGGTGGGATATTCCATGGGGTTAATGGCTATTTCATGAGATGAATGGCTAGTCTGGGACGAGATTGTGGGACATCACGAACATCATATCATGGGGATCAAATTGGGATATAATCGGATGATTCATGATTGTTTATTTGATCATATGGATACCGGGGATTTAAACTATAATGCAGGTGTAACAGGGATAACATGGGGTTATTTACGGGGATATTGTTGGCATACTATTGACAGAAAATGGGGATATGAATCGGGTATGGAATATTCAGAAGTCCATTTATCAGTTTCTTGGGGTCCCGTCTCTAGATGGGATGAAATGGGACACTAGCGAATAGAATGGCGGGGTAGATAGTCAATGTATTTGATTGGGAGAGGCCGGAGTAACCACATAGATGCTGAGTGTCTTGCGGTCCAAATCGTTTTGCCCCGTGTTTCCGTGAAGAACCCTCACCCCCTTGTGGTTTGTGGACGAAAACAACATAAGTTGCACAGTGAAGTTCTGAAGATCAGCTCTTTAGGTCCTGGAATGATACAACTGAAGTTACCCTCTGGTAATTTAACATAGCTATTGAAAATCACCATTTTTAATGGGTAAATCAACTATAAATGGGCCATTTTCAATAGCTATGTTAGTTTACCAGAGGGTAAATGGAAAGTATGTGGTTCCTATCTCTTGGTGCCCGTTACCGCCGAAAGAGAGGCAGTGTCTCGGGTCCACCCAGCACGGCACCAGGCAGGGAAAGGGACTCGGGGGGCCTGTTTTTTTCCGTGCATCCCGAATCGGATCCGTGGTTAACCCATATATAACCCTTGTAATCCTGTATGTCATAGGGGATATTCATGGATATTCCATATATGACAGGGGGTATAGCATGTAGAACCCATTTACTAAGTGGGATGCACCCCTAAGTGCCCTCCGAGAATGAAATCTGGGAATGGAAAATCCCCGGTTTGAAATGGAGGTTGAGAGCTGGCAAAATCATCAGACAGATGATGGAATTTTCCAGCAAGCCATGTTTGATGAACGGAGGGTATATATTTGTATGCCCCCGATGGCCATTTGATGTATTGAAAATATGGGGATGATGATGATGATGATGATGATGATGATAGTAATCTGCCTGTTTTCAGACAAAAGCATATCAATATACTGTATACAGTATACAAGGACCTTGATAATATGGACATTGATCAGATTCCATTTGTAGCTTATGAACTTATACGTCTGGAAACTGTTGAAACATCACATTTTAAGGGGGTGAAAAACTGCTCCTAGGGTTTCTCACCAATGTTCATTGGTCGACCATCTTTTCTGGTGAAAAGTTGGATCATATACCAATGTGGATGGCCATCAATCCCTTGCCATAATAGGATTTATAGACCCATTATGTTTGGATTCCCATTATTGGGACGGATGAAGCATAAACATCCATAAACCAGATCCATCTGTTGACCACGGCACATATGAACATCTTGGAAAGCATTGAATTCACGCCATGGGACAGTCGTCCAAAAGTGCTGGCCGAAAGCCGTTGTAATTTCTCTCATTCAGTATATTCAGTTCTTTAGTTCGGTTATCATGACTGACTGGATGAAACAAATCAGCCCCAAAAAATGTAGATCTGCTGAACCGGTATCATGATTGTTTCGAGTGGATCGTATCCCAATATCACGGGTTTTTAAACTGCTGTTGAACTGGGTTTTCACATCGTTTCATGTTGTGAATTTTTGAAAGTGTTTCCCGAGGGAACCACAGGGTGTTTCAATGACCAGACCCATGTTGGAGGTGCTGTATCTGCTTCCCAGAAGACCGCAAGACAAGGAACAGGCGCAGTATACCATCTTATCGTCTTTCTGGGAATCATTCATTTACCAAGACCCAGACTCAGTGTTCGAGGAATATCATGTGGGTATGGGCCTATTTAGTAGGGAAGATTGTGATGGACCATGATGGACCTTCATTTTTTTGGGGTAGCCCATGCTACAGACAAATCCCTTGTCTTTTTCTGGAAGGTATCTAAAATATGGAAGATGGCCTTTGATGCGGGGGGCTTACCTGGCAAACTGGCTGACTAAGCTTCATAAATGATGGGTGACATATGGATTTTGTCATGCGTAAAACACATTTTTTTCTCAGTGACCTCCGATGTTTGATGGTTAAAAATTAACATTTTTTCCAGTAAGTACACATAAACTCTCAGCCACGATCTTTGATAGTTCAGCTATCCGAGCTATCCTTTTTGATGCTAAAACCCTTCACATTTCTTGGCATTTAAGCCAGGTCTGGACGTTCCGCCGCCCATCTTTGGCCTCAACGGTCATGGGCAAAATGGCCTTAGCCGCGCCTCAGCAGTGAAAGACATCACAGCAGGCGCATCCCACCGCTGGGCTGGAGTGATGCTTTTTTTGAGACACCATCGTCAGTAGCAGTGGAACCTTCATGAACCTTAATGAATCTGAGGTGACCTCATTCTCTCCTCCTCCCCCTCTGCCATCCTCTGCCATCCTCTGCCTCCTGTTACAGTAGCTTTTGTTCCTAACCCCTTGGCCTCTTGGGTTACCCCTTGGCCTCAAGTTGGGGGTTTTAATCATCAAACATGGTGGACTTTCATGGGCTTCCCGGATGGCTTCAACTCATCGTTTTTTTTCAGCTGCGAAGCGGAGCGTTGCGCTGCGTTGCGCTTCGAAGAGAGACGCCAAGTGGTCCTCCAGCCATCCCACCGAGAAAGGGTCAACCCCCTCCAAATCCGACCATCTCACGACCCAAAGCCATGGATCTTTCGATGGCCAGGTGCTCCTCGCACTTCCAAAGCACAGGCGGAGGAGAATGATGGCAATTTCGCGGCCACGTGCACGGAGGATGTGGGAAAAACTGGTGTGATAGAAATGACTCGGTGAACCACGATAGGGGATACAGCACAGATGATAGCTATCCCGAAAAAGAATAAACAAGATAGAAAAGCAAAATCCTAGCAAATTGTGGTAAATCACCTTCTATGTTTTTTGGGAGTAATTATAACTAACAAGGAGATATAAGATGATATAAGAGGGGTATAGAAAAGGATTGGTTTGGCTGAACTGTACCAACCTCATTCACCGACGTCACCGTCCCAAAATGATCATATGGTGAAGTTCCATAATTCGGCCAGAAATTGGGGGACCGAACCGAATCAGTGGTCACAGAGCATTTCAGCATGAGAACCGGAAGCTGCTGGTAGGTACCCTTCAGCCTTGGCTCGAAAGATGGCCAACGTCTTGCAGAAGTTGAAGGATCAGGTGGCGAAGCGGCAAATGTTTCCGAGATTTTGCCACAGTTTTGGACATAGTTTTGACCATCCAAAAACTTGAACTTGACAATTTTTCTGGAACTGACACTAAAAACCAGCAGTTTTGTGGCTCGCGAAAACCACGCTTTGAAACTTTAAATCATTTTAAATCATTTTTTCTATAAATCTCCATGACTCCATACTACATCCGCCCCAGCTGCAGGGAGAGGACGTCTCCATGAGCACCGCCCTGTCGTCGCGTCGCCCCAAAGAGGGCGCAGAAAGGCCACCGGCCACGGCGCCGGGCGAGAACTGGCGGGATCCGCTTGGGGAATCCTTTGCGGAGGCGGAACCCCGGGGTAACTCCGCGGGAACCCAGGAGAGTTTAGAATTTCCTGCCATTTATGGGATGATTTTCCCATTCAAAGATCCATGTATGGATGATTTTCCTATCATTTGAATGGATCCATTCTTGACTTACCCATTCTTGACCATTTCATGATCTTTGATGTTCTACTGTATGAGTTCCTCATTATATAGGTATTCTGACCTAATTCCGATCCACGTTTTCAGCAGGTCAAGCTGCCTGGATTTAAGGGTGCATGGCCTGCACCCAAAAGTGCTGAGGCCAGAAGCAACCGACCAATGGTGGAGGGATGCTAGTTGCGGAAGTTAACCAATGAAAACGATGAGTTCATCAAGGGCCATGGGGACATAAATGACCAACAAATATGATATATAAAATTATATGATATAAACAGATAATAGATGACGATAAGATCTACTATTGATATAATAGATGATATATATATATATTACATTATACATATCTGGTTCGTGATTTCAAGACCTCTTGTTTTCAACCCGATATTTGTGATCCTAACTGACGCGCATTTTTTTTAACCGTGTTGAAACCAGTAGCTAGAGATGGTGAGTGAATGCGATTTTAAGCAACAACTTGCAATCCCCCCACCCAACACACACCCTGACAACTGCACATTTTGAGATATATATTCATTTTACCAGCAACATAGATCGAGATTTTCACTGCCAAAATATAGGGGTCTCCGCCAGAAAAATGGGGATGTGAAGCTAATGGACATTTCTACCGCCCTGAGCAACACCTTTTCTATCGATTTAGTGGTTCCTACTGTATATAAAATCAAGTTTACGTTTTTGTCCAAAAAGGAGGGCATACCGCAAGATTTAACATGGCCATGGAACATCACCCTTTTCAAACGGAAAACCATAAATGGACCATTTTCCACAGTTATAATAGCCCCAACCACTGGAAACCAACAGATCATCCCCCATCCTCACGACCCGACGGAGGCTGCTGCACCAGCAATCTCGGAGTTGGGAGCGTTGCCGCCCATGGAGGTGTTTTTCGATGGTCACTGCCCCGAAAGAAATGATCTACTGATTGGTGGTTTGAAATACCTTCTGCTAAACATGGCTTGCTGGACAATCCCAAATTAATAGATGATTTTCATTGATTTTCACATTAAAATCATTAAAAAACCCTTTATTTATAGCGGATTTTCCCGCTCGCCACGTTTGATGGAGGGTATGTCTTATCTTCCCCGGGGTGATGATCCACACAGGCGACTATTGCGACTGCCTTGCAGGAGGGGCGTGGGACGGGTGGTCACCAAAAGCTGATGATGAAACAACAATAAACAAGAGATGTCCCTAGAAAACCATGGGACATGATGTGAAATCATGGAACATCACTACGAAAACCCTGGAACTTTGGCCAGTTGGAAACCAATGGATACACTTTTTTTCTTTGAGATCTTCACCCAGGGAGAGCGGTGGCGCAGCCAGCGCAGGCAGGATCAGCGCCCTGGGTTCCGATGAAGCTTTGACGGTAAACAAAATGATGGCAACGTGGATGTGTAACGGGCGAAACAATCTGGAAACTTCCCTGGTCGATTTCGCAGAGAGTTTTACTTCAACCGATTAAGAAATTGGGGGAGATGGGGAGATGGAGCAATGCCTTGATCCTCAAGGGTGGGCAGCAGTGATTTGTTTCCATCAAACTGGAGTGGTTTTCGATAAACTTGGATGATCAACGGGACCATCATGGGGAAACCAAGCAAACTGAGGCTTCAATGTTTTCGGTACAATTTGGCCATCGAGACCTGTTCAGCCAGTCATCCCAGTTGTCCTCCGCTTCTGTGCCCGACGTGCAAGGGACAGTTTGGCACACCTATAGTCTTTGGAAGGGTGTGTCCACCTCATTTACCGAGGAAAAAGGATAAAGGATAAAGGTCCTCTCCATTCGAGGGACCCAAATCCCAGCCTCACTCGATGCTTGCAAGGCCGTCAGAGGGCATTCGAGGCGGGGTACCAGGGATGTAAGTCGCTCACGTTGAAAGCTGAGGGCTTCCGTTGAAAAAGTCCGAGCTCCCAATCGCCTCTAATGGGAAAAGTATCGGCAGTCTTCAAGCTGCAACATATATTTTCTCCGCAATGCCTGTCCGAGTATGGTGGAAGCGAAAGGATGCGAACGGAATGGGTAAAAATGACCAAAGTGGTCAGTTTGTCACACCGTCTTGGTTGGCAGTTTCAAGTTTTAAGTGCATATTTTTGTTCATTGTGAATACACCAGGTTATGGCTTCATTCACCGCATCCACGTCTGTGTGATAACATCCTAATTGATCTTGACCAGAAATCTGTGGATTGAAAGCACCGACCAGACTGATATTCGCCTCCCCACATTTTGGTGTACACCCCACAAAGTGATTGATTGAATTGATTGAATTGATTGAATTGATTGAATTGATTGATCCCCATGATGAATCGATTTCGTGTTTTGCCATTTTCGTTTTGGAGGAACATCTTGATCTGGGGGTGTCTGAAGGCCTAGATCCCCAAGTCCCCGGTTTCGTCCCCGGAGTCCCCGGTTTCCGCCTCAGCTGGTGCTGCTCCCGGCACTGGACTGGTGGAGTTAGAGCTCTCGGCCAGGCCCGAAATGGGACGGTTCCACAGGATCTTTGACTAACTGGTGGGTTAATACACTGGGGGTTCAAAAATTTGTTGGTTCAGTACTGATGGAGACAATTACTAACTTGTTTTTTTTTTGTGGGAAACTCACAGTATGTATTCCATGTTTTTTTGGGAAATCTAAGCAACAATGGAGATTTAAGCAAATGGAGATTTAAGCAAGAACCAAGGAGATATCATATATATATACACATCAATATGATATGATATCAGGGTAAAACTTACCAACTTTGTCGTGCAAGCCGGGTGTGTCTGAAAATGAGAGCCTCAGAATTTCATGGGCGTGGCAGTGGGGACATGATCAAATTTCGGGTACCTCATGGTGCTACGATTGTTTTTTCTACAACCTTAAAACGTGGTCGGTTGATGGCCTCGTGAAATTCCACGTTTTTTTACAGGGTAAATCAGCACAGTTGAGCCACTAATCACTCCCTGGCCTTTGTGTAAATTCATTTTTAGCCATACGCTTAAATGATGCCCTGTTCAGGGCGATTTTTTAGCAACAGGGGGCAAGAAACAAAGCAGGGTGATGAGAGAAATCGTACAACATGGCAGTAGCACCAACGGTTTTCAATCCAAAGAAATATGATGCACGCAAGAACACTGAACAAACAGTGAGGATACAAGGACTTCGATGTGAAAGAAATCTTACAGGAAATCTCAGCTTGACGCAATCGAAGTCCTGCAGAAGAGATGAGTATTTTGTTCAACAATGGAAATTCTGCCTGCAGGAGCTTCCAGGCAAAACACACACTGGTGATCACTGGTGATATATATATATATACTGTATATATATATTATGTACATATTATGTATATATAAGTATATAAGTATACATATATATACTGTATATATATATATACTGTATATATATATTATGTATATATTATGTATATATAAGTATATAAGTATATATATGTATATATATCAATACCTATATATATATATATATGCAATATATTTTTGAAGAACAGTTTTTTTTTTTAAACTACCTCTAAACAACTCAACATGACTTGCTCTTTTCAAGATTACCTCCGCCCAGCCAAATGCATTTTCCAATCCCAACATTTTCATGGCGATTGACCACACAGTATGCCACGATGAAATGACTGAACGGATATAGTAGAAACACTATAGTAAACCACTAATAGCCAAGTTGACGCACGGAAGTTGGTAAAAACTAGGGTTGATTAAGGGGATATAACCAGAGCATCATTGGTTCATAAGCCAACAAACATCACTGGGGGGCCTGACCTTGTATTAAACCACCGTAATTGCTCCATTTGTTTTTTTTTTTAGTAAACCCCAAAAAGCGCCCTGGGCCCTGCGCTATCCTCCAATAAACAAAGACAGAGATGGAAAACCCACCTTGTGTAGATAATTTGCCTTGGGCAACTATAGGTTTTTCATATAGTTTGATCTGAGAATAGTGAACCCCCAGCATTCTGTGCTAAAAAAAATCATGTTCCTCATGCTCAATGGTAATTTTGTGGGGTATCCCGGTATCCCCCACTTTCAGACCCACCCATATCCCAGGCGCCACTCGGGGCAGCGGCAAAACTCCTCCTCGACTGCTGTAAGGGGAAGTTTGTGGCAGCGACTTGGTCCAGTTGTCTGCAGAAAGATGTGGAAAGCCATGAAACTGAAGGAACATGATCTGCAAATGGTGGGTAAACTGGGTAAACTCATGTAAACTCCACATCTATGTTAGGAGGGCAACTTGTTGAGAATGGCGAGTTATTGTTGGATACTCTTAGGATTTGACTGCTTTGGGAGGCCAGTACGGAAGGCTAGGAAAATGGTTGGGAAACAGTACAGAAAGTGTTTTTGGAAACTGTTACTGTTGGGGGACTAGTGTTAAGCTACCTGATTCATTGGGGGTTCTTAACTGACCCATGAGCCTTGGTGCCACGCAACAAACAGGGGATGCTGATGAAGGGACAATTTGCTGGAAATCTTTAGTTCCTTCAAAAACTTTCCGTTCAAGGGAAAATTGCCAGGGAATACGAGGAGACAAGTGCCAACAACAATGTGGAGATCAAGCATGGCAATGGAAAAAATGGAACATTTCATGGGAGTCTCATCTACCCTCTGGTAATTTAACATAGCTATGGAAAATCACCATTTTTAATGGGAAAACTCACTATAAATGGCCATTTTCAATTGCCAAGTTAGATTACCAGAGGAAATCACCCAGAAATGTCCCCAGTCAAAGTTGGCAGATCTCGGCGCAGCGTGTCCTGGGGCCCTGGTCTATGTCTAGGACCACAAAATCAGCACACATACGCACATGCGAAGCAGCATATTATGTGTCTATTTGAGTCAGTTGTGATAATATAATGTAATGTAATGTAATGTGATGTGATGTGGTGATGTAATATATATATATAATATGATATACGATAAAATAGCATGATATAATATGACATAATATATATATATATACATATATATATATACAATATGATATAATAATATATATATATATTATAATATAATATGATATAATGTGATGTAATATGATATATATATATATAATACAATACAGTTTATATAATATGCATAATTCATATATATATATACACATACAATCGAAGGAAGTTTAGAAGTCAAACTTCCGACAATATGGACAGATGAAAAGCAGAGATGGGAAGAGTCAGAGAGAAGAGAAGAGTAGAAGAGAGAAGAGCAGAAGAGAGAAGATCAGAGAAGAGAAAGAGTCAGAAGAAAGAAGATGCAGGTGCGCGAAAAGGTAGGAAAGTCGCGAAACACTGTGTTTTTAATGATTTGTGGCTCCGGAGGGTCGAAAAGTAGGCTCACTAAAGCGGCGGGTGCGGAGCCATCTGGCCAGATGAGAGATGAAAAATTGCACGCCGTTGTGGCGCGAAGCACATTTCCAAGTCAAAACGCACAAAGCACCACATGTTCGGAGCACTTTTGGAAGTTGCGATGTCTAAAAAGTGCACGCCGTTGTGGCGCGAAGCAGATTTCGAAGTCAAAATGTACAAAGCACGCCAGGTTCGGACCACTTTTGGAAGTTGAGATGTCGAAAAAGTGCACGCCGCTGTGG
The DNA here is from genome assembly GCA_947184155.2 of Cladocopium goreaui. Lineage (NCBI taxonomy): Eukaryota > Dinophyceae > Suessiales > Symbiodiniaceae > Cladocopium > Cladocopium goreaui. Next base: position 102,020 of record CAMXCT020001641.1, on the reverse strand, counting down.
CGCGAAGCAGATTTCGAAGTCAAAATGTACAAGGCACACCAGGTTCGGACCACTTTTGGAAGTTGCGATGTCTAAAAAGAGCACGCGGTTGTGGCGCGAAGCACATTTCGAAGTCAAAACGTACAAAGCACACCATGTTCGGACCACTTTTGGAAGTTGAGATGTCGAAAAAGTGCACGCCGTTGTGGCGCGAAGCAGATTTCGAAGTCAAAATGTACAAAGCACACCAGGTTCGGACCACTTTTGGAAGTTGAGATGTCGAAAAAGTGCACGCCGTTGTGGTGCGAAGCACATTTCCAAGTCAAAATGTTAAAAACACCAGGGGTTCGGACCACGACGTTGAGATATCAGATGTCGTTTCGCGTGGCAGGCGCAAGGGACTGTGCGCACCTTGTCAAAAGTGAGCAAAACGTGACGGTTTTGTATCATTTTCAACTAGAACCACCACTACACCACACTACACTCCAATACACTACACTACAACTACAATTACACCTTCACTACATTCCACTACACTACACTCAATTACATTCAATTACACTACAGTACATTACACTACACTACATTCCACTACACTCCACTACACTACACTACATGACACTACACTACACTCCACTACAACTACACTACACTACATTCCACTACACTCCACTACACTACACTCCACTACACTAAACTGAATGACACTGCACTACACCTACAACTAGAACTACAACTGCAACTAACTACATTACATTACACTGCACTAGTGACATTACACTACACTACACTGCACTACACTACATTACACTACATCACACTAACTACAACTAGAACTACATAAGATTACACTACACTACATAAATTACATTACGCTACAATGCACTACGCTACACTACACCCCACTGCACTGCACTACACTACACTCCACTCCACTACACTACACTCCACTAAATTACAGTACACTACACTCAATTACACTACACTCAATTACACTACACTCAATTACACTACACTCAATTACACTGCGCTACACTGCACTGCACTCCACTCCACTCCACTCCACGCCACTCCACTCCACTCCACTCCACTACGCTACGCTACGCTACGCTATGCTACACACTACAAACTATACACTACACACTACACACTACATACTACACACTGCACACTACAGACTACAGACTACAGACTACAGACTACAGACTACAGACTACAGACTACAGACTACACACTACACACTCCACACTGCACACTGCACACTACACACTACACACTACACACTACACACTACACACTACACACTACACACTATACACTATACACTATACACTATACACTATACACTATACACTATACACTATACACTATACACTATACACTATACACTACACACTACACACTACACACTACACACTACACACTACACACTACACACTACACACTACACACTACACACTACACTACACCACACCACGCGACACTACACTACACCACGCGACACTACACTACACTACACTACACTACACCACGCTACACTACACTGCACTGCACTGCACTGCACTACACCACACCACACCACACCAGACGACACGACACGACACGACACGACACGACACTAACTACAACTACAACTACGACTACGACTCCAATGCGTTACATAACACTACAACTACAACTACAACTGCAACTGCAACTACAACTACAACTACAATACATTACATAACGCTACAACTACAACTACAACTACACTACACTAATTAAATTGCATTACACCACACCACACTACACTACACTACGCTACACTACACTACACTGCACTGCACTGCACACCACACCACACCCTACACCCTACACACTGCACACTGCACACTGCACACTGCACACTGCACACTGCACACTGCACACTGCACACTGCATGCTGCACACTGCACACTGCACGCTGCACACTGCACGCTGCACACTACACGCTACACACTACACACTGCACACTGCACACTGCACACTGCAAACTGCACACTGCACACTGCACACTGCACACTGCACACTGGACACTGCAAACTGCACACTGCACACTGCACACTGCACACTGCACACTGCACACTGCACACTGCACACTGCACACTGCACACTGCACACTGCACACTGCACACTGCACACTGCACACTGCACACTGCACACTACACACTACACACTACACACTACACACTACACACTACACACTACACACTACACACTACACACTACCACACTACACACTACACACTACACACTACACACTACACACTACACACTACACACTACACACTACACACTACACACTACACACTACACACTACGCTACACTACGCTACACCACTGACTGCACTAATTGCATTACACTACGCTACACTACACTACACCACACTACACCACACCACACCACACCACACTATATTCAATTACACTACACTACACTACACTACCCTACCCCACATTGCATTACCTTACATGACATGACATGACATTACATTACATCACATCACATCACACTACACTCATTACACCACCACAAATGCAACTGCAACTGCACTACACTAATTACACCACACCACAGCTACAGCTCCACTACACTACAACTACAGTACAACTACAGCTGCACTACACCACACTACATCTAGCAGTTGTGGGTGAGGTGACCGACCAGGTGACCACTGCAACCATTGCAGCCACTCCAAAAAACACAGCTCCAACCACCTTTCGGTCCATCAGTGGATTTGCTCTGCCATCCGTGATTGACAACAACCAATCTCTCCTATAGGTTTCCTATTTTTGAAACTTCCGCCACCGCCTTGTGCGGCACTACTACTGGTAATATATTATATGAAATATACATTAATTACATATGCATTATGTATGAAAATACATGTATAAGCTAATATAGTAACGTATCTATATATATATATATATGTATACATTGTACTGTGCATACAGCATTTTCGTACGTCTACACAATAAGCATCAACACGCATGTATACGCATGATCCGAGGATGGATGATGCGACCCCTGCGTACCCAAGCTCTGCCTCGATGGCCCGACCGTCGGTCTTCAAGGACGGCCGTTTTGGTCTCACAGCATCCTGGAAAAATACAGTGGGAGAGATGGGAAGAACCGCCAAGCAATGGCACATCAGCCGATAGAATAGCAGAAAGTGAGCAGGTACCTGGCAAAAAGTTGGTTTTTACGAGCATACGATGGGAATCTCACCAGCAAAAGATGGGAATGTAAGGACAAAAATGAAACTTTGTCCAAAATGAGCACCTTGATGGAAGTGACGTCAGGTCGTATCTGGATGAAAAAACTTTTTAAACGGGGTGCCTCTAAGTTATGGTTGTTGTGCTAGTTGATCAACACTCTCTGGATCTGTGTTGTTTCCATTTTCAAAACATGTTCGGAAACATAGTGGGCAGCACGGCAGGAAAGTCTGAGCAGCAGCTCGAAATGGAAGGCGCTGAATCTTCGCAAAGTCAAAGAGAGAGACACCGCAGCGGAGACCTCACAAGGCACCTCTGAGAGACCCAGCTCATGGATGATGTTTGGTAAGTTGGCTTGCTAAATATCTACTAAGAAAATTGCAAATGGCAGCTAAAGGTTATTTTTATTACAAATGGTATACAAATGGTTGGGGAAATCGGCAATTGCCAGTATTACCAGTATAGTACATGGCCAATTAGAAATTCTACCAACCATTTTACAACCCCTTTCTCCAACTACAATGGAATTTCTATGGCAAAATTGCAAAATCACCAGCGATTCAGGCACCGGCCCAGGGCTTGACAATCCAGGGTCGTCCCCTCATAGGATGCGTCTTGAAGGGCCCCTTCAGTGACCAGCAGATTTTAATCATCAACCCAGTTTCCTTGGAATATCCCCAAATCATCAGCTATTTGGCTATTTGTGGGTTATATATATATATATAGATAATAATAATAATAATATATATATATAATAATAATGATATACATATATTATATATATATATTACTCTATATATATTATATATATTTTCATTAAAAAAGACCATTATTATTATTATTGTTATCATTTTTATTATTGTTATTATATAAATAATATAATATATATATATAATCATATGTATATAAAATATACAGATTCATATATATATATAATAATACATATATAATAATACATATATAATAATACATATATAATAATACATATATAATAATACATATATAATAATACATATATAATAATACATATATAATAATATATAATAATACATATATAATAATACATATATAATAATACATATATAATAATACATATATTATAATACATATATAATAATACATATATATCATAATACATATATAATAATACCTATATAATAATTATTATTAACAATAATTAATATTATTAATAATAATAATTAATAATAATAAACAATAACATTAATTAATAACAATAATGAATATTAATTAATAATTAATAATAATTAATCATTAATAATAATCACTAATAATAATAATCAACAATAATTAATAATAACAATAATAACAATAAAATAAATATATATAATATCTTTCTCGCTCTCTCTCCAAGTCATCCCAACTATGTGTGGATTATCTATTCCCAAGCAGTCGCAGCTGTGGGTCAGGTCGCCGTGGATCCTTGGAATTGCAGCCGACGCAGCCGTCCCTCCCCCCGGTGGCGCAGACGGACAGTGGGGGCCGGGGGACAAGGGAGTTGCTGTGAGAATAGAAAGCACTACTCTCATTTGGGCAAAAGGGTCTAGATTGAGTCTAGATGGAAAGATGGAAAGATTACATAGATTAGATAAGACATAGGTGTGTAAAAAGGGAGATACATCGTCCCTCACTAAATATCTCAGCCACATCGCAAAGACACCGCTGCCCATATATGCAATTGTTAGTGGGAAACACATATGGATTTGCCAATAGGGTGGTTGTAGAATTTCCCCGTATCGGTTGAACATCTACAGGAACTCCATCGGTAAAAAACTATGGTCTCCGGATTTTCTCTCAAACCAATCCATTGGAACAACCCCAAAAACGAGGGGAATGATCAGGATATACCCAATATTCCAGACCAGCACGCCTCAAAACCACCAGTCATTGGTCATGTGTTGATGACGGGTTCCAACCCATCAGATCTGGCCGAATTATAGGGACACCCATTTTCCGTCACTGTGATGGGTAGGGAATCAACCCCAAATGACCACACAACGGCTGGTGAGTGATAATCATGGGGAAAATTAGGGTCTAAAAAATTCATGTCGACCCCTTTTCATGGGATGATCCCATTAGACTCTAAGACCAAACATCAACAGATCAATGGTAGAGATATTGATAACAGATCAATGGCTTAAATTCCATTTTTGGACCAGCGTCATAGCCATTTTTAATGGGACATTCCCCATTGATGATATCATTATTGAATCTAATCTAATGTTTTTATAGAGCAATAGGGTCCACCATCCCCAATGACTTACCCTGAATTTTTTTTGGGTGGGATTCCAGCCATCAATATCGAATCGAGGCTGGTGGTTGAAATGACATTGTCTTACTAATATCATCAATGATTATCTCATTAAACATCCCATAGCATCACCATTTTCGTTCATTCCCTCCCGAAAAAAACAAAAACCACCCATTTCAACAAGCCCTGGATTTTGGTGCCGGCAGGACGGCTTCAGTAAGTGGAAAGGCCTCAACTTACAGCAGCTCAAGGAGACGCAGGAAGTGCAGAGTAAGGGACCCAGGGACCCTTCGGCGACGGGATCCGGCAAATTGGATAGACAACTTGGGGGTTCCCAGGGGGTTCCCAGGAATCGTCAGTGGGGGATAACCCAGGTATTTTTAAATGTTGGGAAAGTGGGGGTGGTCCAGCTGTGGGGTGAACTACCCGCAATTCTCAGGGTGAGCCACCATTCTTGATCATTAACCCCTTATTTCGTTGCGAAAGAAGCATTTTTTGTTGGTTTTTAACCAGTTAAACCTCATAAATCACTCCAAAACACTGGTGAACGCCATCTTTTTGTGGGTCTTTGGCACTGAGTCTTGGTTCACCGAGGTCGTCGCACCTCCCGAGTCTCAATCGAGCTGCAAAGTCAAGAGGCACCTTTCGTAATCTGGGAGTCTGGGAGCGATCCTTTCGTAATGGGCGATCAAAACTTCCAACAAGTTTGAGGATCCAACAGAACATGTTGTTGTTTTTTTCCATCTATTTTCAGGAAAATGGCGAGAAACCGATCCTGATCAATGAACGTGAGAACAGGGATTTCATGGAGACAAAGCGAACAGAACTTGGATAATGACGATGGTTTAGAAGCTTTTTTTTTGAGTCAAACTCATTTAAATATTTAGGAATTAAAGGGGGTTTATTCCAGCTGGTTCACCCAATTTAATTGTACCAGTAATTCCAATGGCCATAAAAACGGGGACGGCCCATTTTCAGTCACACCCATGTATCAGATTGTTGGTAACACTCTCCAGTAGACTAACACAGATATGGAACATCTGCCATTTGTAGAGCGTATCATGGGGTTTCCTCATCATATCCCTGCGAAGTGCTATCGATTGTGGGACTACTCCATAAGATAGCCATGTATTGTTGGTTATATACATATATATATATTATATATACATATCCCCTTATGTTTGTATACACATAGGGGTATATATATATAATTTTATAATTATACGTATATAATTACATATATATATATATATACATATATATATACATGTAATTACATACATATATATAATTATATACATATATATATATGGTTACATATATATATGAAATTACATATGTATATAATTATATATATATAAATATACATACATAATTACACACATATATGTATAGACCTATATTACAAATATATATGAGTTTTCTCATGGAACATGATAAAGCGTTATTTGTAAGGCAGGTTTGAAGAGTGAATGTTCATGAACGTGCTGATCACTACATCATTTCGTCAATTACACAGTTTTGAATTTTCAGCTCATGCGCGATCGCTCTGCTGTGCTTAAAGGGCGTGCAGCTTTCAACTCACCTGTGCAGTTGCGGCCTCTGGCTCCTTCGGCGAGCTCCTCGATTTGGTCCTGCCGGGCCTACGTGCTGGGGATCCTGACCGGCGTCGTCCTCCCCATTTGGCTCCTCAGCGAAGCCTAATGGACATCAACGTGGAGCATCTTGCACAAGCGGAAGATCGCATCCACCCGCCGGGACATCTTCAATTCACGATCGCCTTCTCTTTGGACCAGTCCATTGACGACAGAGAAGCCCGCATCGAAGATGCTTTCGAGCACTTGGGCCTTCGCAGCCGCAACTTGGTGGACGTCCTGTATGTCATCAAGGTCCCACCAGCGATGTTGCTCTGCCCACCCATTGCCCACCTTCACCGGTACCTCGCCGACTTTTCTGATGAGATCGAGCCCGAGAGCCGCTACTTCTTCATCATCTTCTCCCGCCGTGTCTTCGACCTGATCCAGCAATGCACGGCAGGGAGCGATATGTTGATCGACCTGGTGCAAGACGGCTCCAACCCCGAGCTTACTCGCTCGGTCCAGCTGATCGTCGAAATGTACCCAGCCACTGATCTCGTGGACATCTTCGGCAGAGTCTTTGACCAGGTCCAAAGGCAGGAGGAGCGCCTTCAACGCCTCCACACCGAGAATGCGCGATTGCGCAACCAACTCGGCACTGTCATGGAGTACCTCGCAGCTCGCGATCCTCATGCAGCACGCACCTTCGGGCTCTTGCTGCGAGACAACGAAGATTGAGGAGCTGCTTGCCTGACCTTGGCCGTGTTGGACCTCTTCCTGCTGCCGATCAACATCAATCTTTTTCAAGTCGACTTTTGGGCACGAGCCTGTCGACCAGCATTGACAGTGATATGCTGCTAAAATTGCTCTTTATGGGGGTTGTTCGCAGCAATTTTCACATGGATGAATTTATCTCTTCTGGTTTGCTCTCGACTTGATGTTTTTCTTTTTGAACTTAATCACTGAGTCAAATGACCGGCAACATGACAGTGACAAGCTTCACAATCATCACCACGGTGATCACTGATTTTCCCACTGGAGTGATCGAGTGATCCAACCCCAGTGAGGCCCTCATGTGTTTTGATACGAAGCATTCACATTCCGGACAAGTGTCCAATGAGTGCAGCATTTTACATGAGCTCTCTTTGGCCCTCAGCTGGCATCACGTCCAGGTTCCTGAGAGCCGCATGAGTTCGGCACTGAGTCAGCAGTTCAAGTGACACTGACTGACACCTGTCGAGTGACAGTTGCTGCATCCAAGTGGATTGCCCAGGCCGGAAGGATTGGCTCCAAGTTCGATGATTGGTTAGGGCCTCAGCTCGAGTGAGCTTTCGAGTGACACCCAAATGTTGGCAAACCTGATGGTTTCCCCAAGTGGGGCATACGACCCCCCTGTGTGGGGGGGGCCTGCTGGGCGTGTGGTCTCAGGATCTGCCTGTCCTGAGCATTGAGTGATGTGCCCGATCTCAGTTAGGGACGTGTGTTGCTGTTCACCTTGCTTGTGCTTGGCCATGAGTGTTAATATGATTAATCCTTCGTTCACATCTTTAGATGTTTTGGCCAGGTCATCTGACGAAGCGAAGAGGGGCCCGAGTCGCCCTGAGCTTCATGCCAGGCTCAAGAGAGCCAAGTTCCGTGATGATGGAGAGGACTCCATAGACTCTGAGGCAGTCATGTTACCATTGCCAGCAGATTTGGATTCTGCAGACCCAGGCCAAATTTTCGATACTGGGTTCGAACATGAATCACCCTGCAGCCCTTCCGTGGCAGGGACTATAGAAGCATCCGATGCCTTCGACCCGATCCCTCGAGCATCCGATCAAATGTCTTCAAGCCAGGTAGGTTTGTTAGGACCAAATGACATGAACAACCTTCGATCGATGATTGAAGATAGTTGCCTGAAGACCCAGCCGTCCTTCAAGTTTGTCATGCCCTGGGACAGACCGGGATTGGCCAACATCTTCAACCGAAAGAGACCGAGTTTGATGCCTAAGCCAGTGCTTCAGTTGCTTGAACCCACGGTCAGCTCAGCATCCGATCAACCCAGCGCTTTGATTCCCAGTGCAAGCGTCAAGAGAGGATGCTATAGTGATGTTATCAATTTTAACCTAGACCTATCTCAAGCCGAAGTCGAGGAGAAAGTCAACAGGCAAGCTCTTGAGAAATGGTATGTGGTCTTTGCAACAGGCCCTGAAGCCTGGCCTAGGGGCTTTGATTTGCATGTGGCGGTCAGAGACAAGAAGCTGGATGACATGAAGCTTGTTTTCGGAAACCGCAGCATTAACACCATCCTCAGACGAGGCCAGTCCATGATTCAATTTGTAAGCTGGTACAAATCAAGGTTTTTCCATTTGTGCCCCTTTCCGATGACACCCGAAGCAGTCGAGGAGTATGTGCAGTTTCTTCATGAAACGAATCGCTCTGCATCCGTGTTTCATGGTTTCGTGGAAGCCCTTAGCTTCTGCGAGCACGTCTTGGGAATTCAGGTAGGCTTTGAGAACCAGCCGCTGATCACTCATAAGGTGCAAAGGATCTTGGAGATCAAAGACTTTGAACGGAAAGAGAAAACGCAAGCCAGACTCCTCACTGTAGCCGAGGTAGAGTTTCTTGAAATCAGTTTGGTTGACGAGAAAATGGATCTGATTGATCGTGTTGCTTGTGGGTGCATACTCTTTTGCTTGTACAGCCGTAGCAGATGGTCAGACCTGAAGCGCGTGTACGGATTTGTGCAGGATGTTGTGGAGAAGGACGGGAAGATCTCAGGTTACATCGAGTGCAGGACTCGTTCCCACAAGACTGCCAGATTAGTATCTCGCAGCGGAGCCGCCATGCCTTTGGTAGCCCCAGTATGGGGAGTGACTTCGCCTCCCTGGGGATTGGCACTTTCTAGATTGCTCAAAGCAGCCGACAGGCCGGTCAAAGTGATCGATCATCAACCGTTGCTCATGGCCCCAAAGCCAGACGGGACCTGGTCACATAGAGCAGTCACTACCACCGAGGCAGGGAAATGGCTTAGGAAATTGCTTGGCCGCATGAATCCAGAAGCAGAGTATGCCACTGCTCACTCGCTCAAGAGCACACCATTGTCCTGGTGTGCAAAGTGGGGACTAGATCCAGAAGTTCGCCTCATCTTGGGACATCACAAGACGGGAAAGTCTTCCGCCGAATGTTATGGCAGAGACAACTTGGCCAAGCCGCTCAGAGACTTTGACCTGGTGTTCCAACAGATCCGAACAAAGGCATTCGTCCCTGACTCCACCCGATCCGGGATGATCCAGGAACCAGAACGGAATGACCCTTCAGACACCTTCAGGGCACCGCCCGAAACTGAAGAAGCCGTTCCAGAGAGCTCTTCTTCTGATGACACGTCCGACGAATCTGATAGCAGTGACTCGGACGATGCAGATGCAACCGATGCAGTCGTAGCACCAAAGACTTGGGACCCAGACACCATCATGTTTCGAAACAAGAAAAGTAAGGTAGTGCATGTGGTTGCAGTGGGGGGAGCACAGACCTTCAGCTGTGGCATCAAGATTACGGGAGATTTTGAAAAGATTGCCGAATCCCCTTTCCTAGAGCTGCGAAAGTGCAGGCGATGTGCCCAATCCAGACCACTCAAGACCGCTGGGCAGGTGGCAGCTGCGCTTGATAAGCTGCGAAAGTCGTGAAAAGAGGGGCTGTTTCCTTTGCAACGGATTTAGAAGCAGCAATACGTCATGAGTGTTTGGACAGAGGTTGTTGCATTTCTCTTGTCCAAGTGTTTGACAAACAGAGTTGATGATTTTATGTATCCTACCCCCAAGTGGGGGAGAGTTTTCTCAAGTGAGAGACAACACAAAACGAAAGCGTGGAAACATAAGAAACGTGTGACGTCACACATTGAGGGCGAGTGCTACTCATGATACCTCTTATGTTCGCTTTCCGCTGCAGTTTTTCAGTTTTCTGGTCAAGTGACCGCACAAAGACGAAAGATGTTTGAATACTTTCCATTCCATGTTTTGACATCATGGGAAACTCCAGATGTGAAGGAGGCAAGAGTGCTTCAGCTGGCATTGGTTAAGTAACAACAGTACAACAGTACAACAACATCCAGCCCGCGCCCGCCCGAACCATGGGCACACTTCTCGAATCGAAAGAAGCACTGAAGTCCAGAGGCTTAGAGGTGAACCTCACTTCCGAAGAAATCGATGCCCTGATTGACAACAGGGTGGACTCCTTAGCAAGGCTGGCCTTTGCTTGCTGTCCGCCTGGTGAAGCGCCTACGAACGAGCAGATAGATGCCCTGTTCGCGGGACGGACTGCACCGAACCAGGGGACCTATTCCTCTATCAAGAGGCTCATCTTCGAAGCACAGACTTTGCTCTCTGCCGAACTCCAGAACAAGGTCCACAAAACGGAAGACCAGGCCAAGTCAAAGATGGCCCCAGCAGAAAGGGATAACAGAATCAAAGATCAACGCACGAAGCTGGAAGGACTACGCCTGAAAGGGGAAGAGGAATGCAGTCACTCTTCATACGACCTCGTCCTCAACATGCTCGAGAAGGACTGCTTGATATATCTCGGACCCGAGAAATTCCCGACAAGGAGACAGGAGCTCATGCAGAAGAAGCCTGTGCGTGAGATATCAATAGATCAATCAGCCCTCGTCATCAGAGATCGACAACAGGAGCTCCTATGCAGTACCACTACCGAGCTGGAGACCGTGAACGCCTTCAGGCGAAGAGCACTGGCTTTTGACTTAGTCAAGTGCTGCGGGTTCCACACCATGAATACCTACCACTCTGAGCTCTTCGAGCACATCCACCAGGCACCACCGCCTGGCTACGCAGCGGTCAGTCTGGCACAAATCTTGCGTGCTGACCGTGCCGCCTGGGTGATGATAGCTGAAAAGATCACGAGCCTGAAAAGGGACCCTCAAGGAGCCCTGCCATTGGAAGTGGAGATCCAGAAAGCCTTGACGCATCCGACAGTGTCATTCCACCTGCTGCCTCTGCCTACAAAAGCGGCCAGCACAGCCCCAAAGCCTGAGAAGCCGGCGCCCAAGAGAGACCGGTCAAGAACGCCTCCCAAGGGATCACCCACCAAACCTGCGGGAAACCCTGGAAAAGGACAGGGCAAAGGAAAGGGGCGCAAAGGATCCAACAAAAAAGGGAGGGGGCCGAATGTTCCAAAAGGGCTGATCAACAAGTCGCTCCAGACGGATGCAGGTGAAAGACTATGTTGGGCTTTCAATTTAGAGAAGGGATGTCCAGATGCGCCAGCAGGCGGCAAATGCGCCAGGGGCCTCCACCTGTGCACAGAGCCGGGGTGCCAGAAACCCCATAGCATGCAAAATCACAAGTGACAAACAAAGGCGGGTGCTCCCATTTTGCCATGTTCTGAGGCCCCTTTTCGAAGCAAAAGTGACGCCAAGATCCAGGGACGCCCGCTTGATGAGTTTTATTGTATAGAAGTTTACGCCGGCACTGGCCGCCTCACTGCCGCCATTCGAGCCATGGGAATAAAGAACAGCTTTGGAATCGATTGCAAATTGCCTTCTCAGCTGCGTAGTCCCATAATTAAGTATGATTTGCTCAATCCAAACCATGTGAAGCTTGTACAGGATTTCATCGCTTCCCCACAATGTTTGTACGTTCATTTTGCGCCACCCTGTGGCACCAGCTCCAGAGCACGGCTGATACAGAGACGTGGCCGTTGGAATCCACCAATCATCCGCACTGACACTCACCCTGATGGCATCCCAGGCCTCAGTGGCACTTTGAAGGCACGTGTAGACTCAGCCAACAACCTGTACCACGCAACTTGCTTGCTAGTCAGATGGTGCATACAGCACAACACGTACTTCTCAGTGGAGAACCCTGGTAGGTCTTTCATGTGGCACACAACACCCTTTGTGGCCCTTATGCAGGAAGTACATGACCTACAGGAAGTTCCCTTTCATCATTGCCGATATGGGAGTTCCAGACGTAAGCTCACTAAACTCTTACATAACATCCCAAGTTTCGCCAAGCTGGAAGCCTTTTGTTTGGGAGACCATGAACATGAACCCTGGGGGCAAAACCCCGACGGTGGATGGAGGACTGCGGAAGAAACTGCCTACCCATGGGACTTGTGCCGAACAATAGCAGCCAAGCTGCTGATGCAACTGAGCGAGGATGGGGTGATCTGCACTCCACCCGTCTTCGCCCTCCAAGAGGCCAATCTCCAAACTTTGCGGGCCACCACCGACATACAACCCCGCAAAAACCTCCCCCCAATGGTATCAGAGTTTCTCCACATCAGACCCCATCCAGTTGATAAACCTTTGCCACCACAGGCTCGTAGACTGAGCACTCCTAACTTCGGGGGTATAAACGCGAGTGTAACAGACCAGCAATCCATCACCATCGGTATTCACAGAAATCCCGATGAATTCGTCAGAGACGCTGCAGCTGTTGGACACCCCACCAGGATCCATTCCATGTTTCCAGATGAAATAACTGAAGTAGTCCGTACTTACGTTAATCTGGGACCCTCCAACATAGCCCTGCACAGGACTGAAGAGATAAAAAGATGGATAAGCCTCTCAGAAGATCTGAGACCAGCGGAGACTGTGCTGCGGTCGAACATGTCACCAAGACGGCAAAACATTCTGGAGGGGAAGAAGTTAGCTCTCCTCCGGACCTTGCTTATCGAAGCTGAGCACAGCGACCTCAACTTGGTAGATGATTTGACCACAGGGTTTGACCTTACCGGCGCCTTGCCAGAGTCCCACTCATTCACCAGGCGAGTCAGACCTGCTGCAATGTCTTGTGAGGAACTGAGGAATGTGGCCAACATGTGTAGACAAGGGATGCTTGACATGACTCAATCCTCGGGTGACAGCGAGCTTGACGACCAGCTGTATGCTGCCACTCGAAAAGAAGTCGCGAAGGGCTTTCTTGATGGGCCTCTTGACCCTGGGGACCTGCCAGCCGGGGCCACTTTGACCCGAAGATTTGGCGTCAAACAAAAATCCAAGACCAGACCCATTGATGACTACAAAGCGTCCTTTGTCAACAGCAGTGTGTCACAGACAGAAGTTGCATCTGTGCACACTGTAGATCACATAGCAGCCATGGTCGCGTGTATCATGCGCACTGCCGAGACGCAGGGGCGCCAGCTGGATCTCACTGCCAAGGCGTGGGATCTGGCGGATGCCTACAAGCAAGTGCCTTTAAGTGACCGCGCCTTTGAGATGGATTCCTTCTTGGTAGTTTTTAGCCCTCTAACCAAGGGACCCGAAATATACCAACAAAAAGTTCTTCCTTTTGGATCTGTGGCGTCCGTCACGGCCTTCCTTAGAGTGGCATTAGCCCTGTGGAAAGTTGGCACCAAGCTTTTGTTCTTGTTATGGTCGTCCTATTTCGACGACTTTTTCTCGGTGGCAGAACAGGCTACATCCAAGCATACTGACTTGGTAATATCAGCTTTCTTTGCCATACTGGGATGGAACCTCTCGAGTGACAAGCTTGTGCCGTTTGACTCCGTGTGCAAAGTTCTCGGGGTCAAGTTCGATTTGAAACTCTCAGGCGATGGGCTGGCTTTCGTCCTCAACACCGATGAGAGGGTGATTGAGCTTTGCGATTGCTTGGATGAGGTCCTGACCTCCAAACGCCTGAGAAGAGGGGAGGGTGAAAAATTGAGGGGTCGCCTGATCTTTGCTGCAGGCCAGTTGTTCGGCAGATTTGTCAGGAACCAAGTCAGACACCTTTCCAATCACATTCGATCAGGCAGAGCCAACTTGACTGAAGCAACAGTTGATGCCCTCAAAGGGATTAGAAATTACCTCCATGCGAATGTACCCCGAAAAATAGTAGGATATTCGTGTGAACACATCCACCTGTATGTAGATGCATCCTTCGATTATGATGGTTACTCGGGGATAGGGGCGCCTTATACAACAGCGCAGGCACTCCCGTTGCCTTCTTTAGTGAAACCCTGGACAGAGAATTTTTGGACATGGTTCGCTCCGAAGGTCAAGTGACTGTCATCCAGGAACTAGAGATGCTGGCGCTCATGGCAGCTATCAGCCTTTGGTGCCCGGAGTTCAAAAGCTATAGAGTAGTTGCCTTCACGGACAGTGAATCAGTTCGTGGCGCCTTCCTCAAGACCTGGTCCAACAACCATCAAAACAATCACCTCTTGGCGTGCATCTTCCAAGTGGAAGAAGAATGTCTGTGCCAAATCTGGCTGGAGCGAGTGCCCAGTCAATCCAACCCATCCGACCTTCTCTCCAGAGAAAAAGTCAACCAGTGGATGGGCTTGAAGTGCAGGCAGGTGGATTTCAGAAACCTCTGGAATCGTGCAGCCCTTTTCAGGGGTAAGTGCGCGGCTTGACGCAACGATTTCCCCCTGGTGACAAAAAGATCATGGCGGCAGCTGTCACCGTTGGATCAAGGCTTGCAGGTTGAGGTCGTTTCTGCAGCATGTAGGGATCAGCCAAGAACATGCCCAACAAATAAGAGTTTTCTCATGGAACATGATAAAGCGTTATTTGTAAGGCAGGTTTGAAGAGTGAATGTTCATGAACGTGCTGATCACTACATCATTTCGTCCCCGTTGTTTTAGCTTCAAGTGAAGCAAATCAGAGCAAGTGCTCTGATGGTCATGTGTCCATGTTCACGAACATAACATGTCACAGACACTTGACCTTGTTTATGTGTTTTCACTTTCAATTGTTTTGGAGTCAATACTCATATAACAAAACAATTACACAGTTTTGAATTTTCGTCCCAAAACCTCTCCCACCCTAGCAAGTGCTACTGGAGCAAGTGCTCCCACTCCAGTAAGTACTGGCAGAGCTATGGATGTCCAACCTGACATCGACTTGGTCTCTATCTTCAACGAAGTTTTTCTGGTCCAGACCTACCTCCACAAGTTAGAGATCATCGAAGAGATCATCACTGATATCAGTGATTTTGTGGAGGACCAGGCATTGCCACAACCTTCAGTCCAACTCAATGCAATGCGACAACAAGTGGGACAAGTCAAGATTCAACTCCGCTTCCTTCTTCAACTGAAGCTCCTGGAAGCCTGTCGTCGTCTACGACAACATGTTCTTCAATATGGACACCTTCCTCTTCTGAATCTTGATTTTCGCCGCTGACTGGCCTTAATTCTTCGGCACCATTTGCCTACCCCGGCCAGTGCGCGGCTTGACGCAACGATTTTCCCCTGGTGACAAAAAGATCATGGCGGCAGCTGTCACCGTTGGATCAAGGCTTGCAGGTTGAGGTCGTTTCTGCAGCATGTAGGGATCAGCCAAGAACATGCCCAACAAATAAATAAATAAATATAAAAAAATATATATATATATATATATGAATCATATGCCCATAAAATCCTGAAAAGGAGGGTCAACAAAAACATCCCTATGGGGATCGATTTCCCATAGCTGCGCCAGGACTTTTCGCGTCAGATCTCCCCGGGCACCTCCTCCGTCCCTCTGGCAGCGGTGCCGGTCGTGGAGCCGCCCAGTGTGAAACGCATGGCCAATGCGCTGGTGGAGCATTTTGGATCCTTGAAACTTGGGCAGAAAAGGGCTGGCTGGGTGAATTGGGTATGGATCAATACCTATTAATACAATTTTTAGTGGGATGAACATCCATTTACCAGCTATTTTGATGTGAACTACAGGGGTACAAGGTTTTGACACACTGCCATATTACTGTGGATGTAATCTGCAATATGAAATATGTCATATGTACTATGACATATGTACATTTTTATGTATATGTTTAGAATATATACATGTATATGTATATGCATATGCAGATGTTTTTTTTTGAGGATGACAAAAAATGAGGACGTGGGAATTTTAAAGATGGGAGGGACGTTGGGATTTTCAGCAATCAAGAGTGTTGCGATAGTCATTTCGTGACCTTGGCAGTTTGGGGCAAAAAGTAGGCAGCTTAATTTGGTGGGCCATAGACAGATTGCGTTTGTGTTGAGAATGGAACCCTCTT
Organism: Cladocopium goreaui; assembly: GCA_947184155.2. Lineage (NCBI taxonomy): Eukaryota > Dinophyceae > Suessiales > Symbiodiniaceae > Cladocopium > Cladocopium goreaui. The sequence continues at coordinate 84,975 of CAMXCT020001641.1, read as the reverse complement.
TATTTCACACTTGAGTTGATTGATGGAAATGTTTAAAAACAGGAGCCAGTTTTGCCATCCAACTGCGAACACTTCCTAAAAACATTTTCATAGAACTGATGATGAGATATTCTGATTCTTAGTCATATCTTAGTCATGAACCTTTGCTTTTAATGGTTGTATCTTGTGTTTTTCGTGTTGGTAGACCCATCTCTAAAAATCTCTGCGCAAGCGCAATCACCAGCTGAATGATTGTCCAAGGGCTCGTGGCTTTGAACACTTTGACTTTGGCAAGAAAGGCGAGGGCTGGATTTACCCCACCTGTGTTGAAGATTAGTGGATAAGTCTTGGATAATTTGTGGGATATTGCTTATAACTGGATCAATGTGGATCATCAATTGAAAAACTATAATCAATGGGATCTTAATGAGATAATTAGTTGGAATATCAATGGATCATCAATGGATAATTTATATTTCATTGGATTTGCGGTTTGTCCATGATTTGGAACATTCTTCTCCATGGAAAATCCACTGAAAAAATCAGGGGAATCTCCAACGTGAACACCGCGGGAAGAACGGAAGAGTTCCTGCTTCGCAAATTCCGATGCGAAACCTGGCTGTATTCCTTCTCTCATGGTACTCATGGGACACTTAGTACCCTCTGGTAATGACTAAGAGTTTGCTATTGAAAATCACCCATAGAAATAGTTGTTTTCTTAAAATGTTTTTTTTTTTCAGATTTTCCATAGTTATGTGAAGGTTTACCAGAGGCTAGTCCCTTCTGAAATTCCAACAGACGCATTTTCCAAACACATTTTCGCCGCCAGGGAAGTTCACGCGGCCCCAGTTCTATGCTGGCTGCGCCAGTGTCAGGTCAGGGCACGGGTTTGGGCTTTTTGTAATAGCAACCACCATTTTACCATATTTCAGATAGAATACACACCATTTTAATCCATTTTTTGCAATATTTTACAATATTTTACCACTATTTCAGGATTTTTTCTTCTGCTTTTCCAGTTTTGGATTGCGATTACGTGGTGAACTCAATCATGATGAATGCGATTTGGATGATTTATACAACCAGGTTCTGGCAAAGTTGTTTTTTCTTTTACAGAACATTAATCATTATGATTGTACTGGAGATTTTCATTATCCATAAACTGGACATTCCCACTATATACATAATCATTAAAGGATCAAGGCGCCCTAAGGGTAATTGTCCAGGGGCGCGGCTGAGCTGGTCAATGGATTCCATGTCAACTTTGTCAATTTCAGGGCGTTGCACAAGCGCTTGCCACGTTGAGCTGTTCTGAACGCCTCACTTGTGTGAATGAACCCAATCCAAGAAACCCAATCCGATATATTTTTAACCATCCCACCGAATTCCAGTCTGGTCCTGTTCCAAGCACTTTTCATTTTTGACATTCCCATGTTTACTCATGACCCCACACCACTTTGGATGATTGAGGCCACATGTTTTTGCAGGTTGATACCTACCTTCAATGGTGAAGTCCAATTTTTCTTGGCATATACACATACATGGGTTTGTCCAAAATAGGGGTAGCCCAAAATCATCCAAAATTGCTTATTATCAACGGGGAAAAACAAATGGTTTGGGGTACCCATATTTCGGACACCTCAATATATACCGAATGATTTTGATACCAACTGATTTTGAACATGACATGACACCTTTATCAGTCCAACTGACTTCGATTTTGGCTCTCCAATTTTTGTCCGTTTTTTTTTGGTGCAGCTTAGATCCCTACTGTTTGTGGGCCAGTCATTGTATCGTCTCCTCATTTTAAGTGGTTCTACCAATCTTTTACTGCCCCGACTTTGGGGTGTTGATATGGGTATGGATCAATACCTATTAATACCATTTTTAGGGGAATGAACATCCATTTACCAGCTATTTTGATGTTCACCAGGGGTACAAGGTTTTGACACACTGCCATATAAACATACCAGCATCACATCTAAATCCACTTCCTACTGTTAGATTACTCTGCTGGTTCAACGAGATTTTCCTGCTGCTTAACAATATCTACTTTTGCCGGTTAAATCGCAAGCAAATATCCAAATCCATCTACATAGACCATCATAGACCAACATTTTATTTCATTGGCTAAATTCGATTGAATCACGATTTTGTTGCTGGTTGAAGCATTGCGTTTCTTTGAGAAGAAGGATACCCCCACACCAATTCTGGTTTATCAGAATTCTCCCTATCAAACTTGCCGATGTTGGTTAAATCCTCAGAAAGTGGTGGCTTGAACCCCCAGATGTTCCCAATCCCCGTAAGAAGTGCGTGAAGTTCTACTAGGTTGATAGGTTTCCTTACTATGGCTAATCATTTTATACCCAAGAAATGAGCCAAGAAAAAAAGTCCAAAGAAATTCACCAATTAACCATCATCTAGCAACTTCCGAAAAAACATGTTGATCATTAAAACCTCTATAAACCATGGAATTCATGGAAATTCACCAATCAGGTTTTTTGCTAGTATAAGTCCCAACAAATTCACCAATCAGGTGTTTTTCATGGTTTATCTCTTTCTCCAGGCTCAACTTTAAGTCCCTTTCGGGCCTCACGGTCCGCGAGATCTACAAGCGCATGGATGAGGTCGACCCAGCCACGCCGGGACAGGTGACGCTGCAGCGGGGAAGCCCAGCCCGGGGCGGGTTGCTTGACTCAGGGATTGGGGCCATAGCCAACATATCCAAAACATATGGAGGTTTGCTAAAATAGGGCTACCCCTAAATCATCCATTTTAGTGGGTTTTTTCCATTATAAACCATCCATTTTGAGGTACCACTATTTTAGGAACCCCCATATCCAACTACAAAATGGTTGTTGTGAATGGTTGATATCGTGTGTAAATGTTTGTAGCCAGACACTTGCTATGTGTTAACCACCTAGTGTGGTAAACCCAATCATAAATCATCCCCAATAGAGGCTTACTCTTGGGTAATACCTCTACTTGCGATGTAAAAAAACTGACCCCCAAATGGTGAGACTCCGGATGGTTTATTGTTGGCACCCCATGGCAGGTTTCACCGGAGCATCTCGAAATTTCCGCGCCAGGAAATGGAATAAGTTCTTCGCCAACGAGCTGGAAGGCACCGAGGACGGGCCAGCCCCAGGGCAGAGGGAAGCTGATGGGATTAACACAGGTACCTGATGGGATTTCACGTAGCTAGTAGCTATGGGACATCATTATTTTTAAAGATTTTTAATAGGTGAATATTCTTTTTTTAGGTAAACCCATGGAAAATCACCATTTTTAATAGGTAAACCATCTATAAATGGGCCATTTCTCATTGCTATGTTAAACAACCAGAGGGTATCTGAATTTACCCTAGATAAATGGATCCAACTCCCCACCGCATGAGATGAATTGGGCAGATGCCGAAATAAAGACCCAAGTAGAGACCCAGGGAAGCAATCGAAGCAACCAAATTTCCTCTATCTCTTTAGCCATTTGCACATATATGTTATATATATATATAATTATATATATATATATGTTATATATATAATATATAATATGTTATATACGTATCTATATGTTATATGCTACTTTCAACCATTGGGATTTTTCCCCTTTCCCCCGGTTCGATTCGCTGACGAATTGCAGGAAGCCGAACTGCTGACGGCTGACCATGGCTCTGCTGTGCCTTGACACGCTTCAAACAGGGGCCTCAAGGGGTTTTCCTAGGAAAAAAATCAGCAGGAAACTTGGGAAAATCATCTATAAATGGTGGATTTAATTAGAAGATCATCTTGAAATGGTGGATTTTAATGGGAAATTTGAAGATATTTTAACCGTTAACGCATTTTGCGGAAATGATGTGGAGAAATACCAGGAACGGTCATAAATCGCTAAGAGTTTATCCTGAAAGCTTCTAGGAATGCTGATGCTCGAGCTTAGCAAATTTCATTGAAGAAGTCTTAATGTCCTGTGCGTCTTGAGATGGGAAAGACAACATCGAGGCAAACTAGCTGGGGAAGTAACCAAATAGCTTCTGAATTTACTTGGTACTCTTTTCGAAAACCGACTGGTTGGGGAAACACTCTTGGACACGCTAAAATTTCGCCACGAGTTATTTGAGGGTCTTCTATCACCAACTAGAACTAGTTGTATACCACAACCATATGCAAGTAGTGGGTATATTGCTTCGGTGTGAAGCCGGCGGTCATTTCCCACAGGTTGAGAGGCGTTTGGAGGAAAGGCGGAAGGCCGGTGCGGGTGGAATTGCTTGGGTTCCTAAGCACTAAGTCTTAAGTGGGATGATCCACCAGGCAATGTTGCCTATAAGGTCGTGGTGTCTTGAAACTTTCTTTGGTGGTATGGAATCTGCAGTCAAGTCGTGGTTATGCCATTCCTCGTTGATTCTTGGAGGAGTCCAAGGCCTCCCTGTGATAATTCCAGCAAAAATCATCATTCTACATCATTCTACCAGGTTCTATTTTAACCTCCCCACCCTCACCCCCTAACCCCCGACCCCGGTTGGTCATTCCCCGAGCTCGTCGCAGGAGCGGAACCTGAAGAAAGTGGGAGAGGAGCCAACGGTGCCGGTGCCGGTGACGCCGGATTCGGGCATCTTATCTGGCAGCTTGGAAGACGCGACCCAGGCGGGAGATGTAATGTGATGCTTCTGATTGGTAGGATGTTTTCATGAATTGTATATGCAGATTGGAATGTACATGTGTATGTATATATATATATACACACTACAAAAACGGTATATATGATATTGCATGATTCTACCATAACTTATTCAGATTGGAATGGGTAAAGGGCCATTGGTGGAAAACATTTTCATTTTTTGCCTGTTTTGAAATGAAGAACGATTGAGAGACCGGCGACTCCCAGAATTCACAGGAAAGAACCTGCAGTGTCAATGGATGCTAGACACCTCTTGGTTTTTCTATTTGAAGCAAGCAATTGAGACAGCATCAGAAAGTGGCTTACAGAGACGAGAGTCTATGATTTGTATTGCTACTCTTTGGATATGATCTGATGTTCTTGTAACATGCGACATGATGATGTAATGCAATGTATGCAAGCATCCGCACACAGATCTACGTGCATGGACACATCCTATCCGCATAGACTGCAACACATGGGTTTCTCTGAAAATGTTGAATCCTCTGGGCATTTCTCATGATGTCACCAGTGGATCGAGGTGGGGTTCCCCTGGCTGGGTGCGCTGGGTGCAGGTCTTCAGAGCCAAGAACATGTTCTTGAAGAAGTTGCTCAGCAAGACGCAGGAGGTCCTCCTGACCCGGTTGCGAGGGGATCCCTGATGCAGGGCCAGAACGATGGTCTCACGGCGTCTTGTGAAGGATATCAGCCACTGGCCCCAGATGCAGCTGTACTGTCAAGCCATTTACCCTCTGGTAATTTAACGTAGCTATTGAAAATGGCCATTAATAGTGGATTTTCCCATTAAAAATGGTGATTTTCCATAGCTATGTTAGTTTACCAGAGGGTAATCATCGAGCTGCGGACAGTGTGGACTCGCCAGGATCTTGGGGATGAGGTCCAAGATCCCACGGCCAGCACTGGAAGCTTAGGCGGGTCTCCGAAAACAAAACGGAGGATGACTATCTTGGACTATCTTGGAGGATTCCAATATATATATATAATATAACATATATAATATAATATAATTTAATTTAATATTAATATAAGTATAATATGAATGTAATATAATGTAATATAATATAATATAATATAATGTAATATAATATAATATAATATATATATATATAATATAATATGATATAATATGATATAATATATAATATAATGTAATATAATATAACATAATATAATATAATTTAATTTAATAGTAATATAAGTATAATATGAATGTAATATTAATAATATATAATATAATATAATACAATATAATATAATATAGTATAATACAATATAATATAATATAATATAATATATAATATAATATAATATATAATATAATATAATATATAATACATAATATATATTAATATAACATTTAATATAATATAATATATATATAATATAATATATATATAATATAATATTATATAATATAATATAATATAATATATAATATAATATATTATATAATATATAAAATATAATATAATATATAACATATAATATAATATATTATATAGTATATAAAATATAATATATAAAACATAACATAATATAATATAATATAGTATAGTACAATATAATATATCATATAATATATAATGTAATAAACTATATAATTTAATATAATATAATATAATATATAGTATAATATGTAATATAATATATAGTATAATATATAATATCATATATCATATAATATATAATATCATATATAATATAATATATGATATAATATATAATATAATATATAATATAATATAATGTATAATATATAATATAATTTATAATATAATATATAGTATAATATATAATATAATATATAATGTAATATAATATAATATTAAAATATAATAAAATATAATATGATAAAATAAAATATAATATAATATAATATGATATAATATAATATAACATAATATAAGATAATATAATATGTATATATATAATAATACATATATATTTATTATTGTTATATATATAACATAATATATAATATACAATATATATAATATATAATATACAATATACAATATACAATATATAATATATATATATAATATATAATATAATATATAATATAATGTATAAAATACACAATAATATATAATTTATAATATATATATACATATATATATATATCACATCACATATATATGTATATATATTCCAATCAAAATTCAGAGTCTGATTTTTTTGGAGAATTTCTGTTCACAATCGGGATTTTGACGATGAGTTTCCTCAGGTCGAGTGAAGAGTTTCGAACTTCGAATATGTTTCAGTTACAGTTGAGGACTTGAGGAAATATGGAGACCGTGGGAGGGGGCATCAATTGCTTAAATGCTGGTGACCAAGTGGATTATTGCTGGGTTCTTCATGGTTCTTAATCGCAACAAGTTTATAATTGTAATGGATTGTCACCCATTGGTGAATGTGGAGGTCATATATGAACGGGTTTGTACTTAGGATGTCTTGTCTTGAAATACCCGCCAGAATTTTCCCTGGAGCCCAATCATGGCCATTCACGGCCACTTTTTGTTGGATCATTTCTGGAAACCACCAATGATTATTTGGATCTCTTTATCCCTTGCCGTCGGTGCAATCTATTTGGTTTAGTCCCCACGGTTGTTGGATGACCTTTTCATGGCCTGGTTTGAGGTCATATCACACTACATCTTTAGGTGTAGCTAACTGTAAGTTCACTAACTGGGCGTTCATCAATAGGGAGAACATTGAGAACATGATGCCTTAAAGATATTTTGCTGCATCATTTTGTTGCGGTTGGCATCGATGGATGCAATTTCTCCTGCGGTTGGTTGATAGAGGGGTAACTCATCCCATTGGTTGTAGACCAATTTTATTATATTCTGATATGTATATATATATGTATGTATATAAATATATACATATATATATATACATACACATTTGTATACTATATGTGCATATATATATACATACATACACATTTGTATAATATATGTATATATATATATATTATACATTTGTGTATGATGCGATAATGTATACATACATATTCGCTTCTATCGTTACAGATGGTTGCACATATATTTATAGATACACACGTGCATGTGCATAGTTGGTTGCACACATACACATGCACATACAGATACACATACACAATTATAAAATATTATAAACATATCCATATATAGACGCATATACATATACATACCTACATGTATACATGCATACATGGATATATATATATACATATATATATATATTTATACACACATACATACCATATATCCCTCCCATCGTTCAATCTCCCCCCTTCGTTTCTTGTCCCATCCACCGCAGGCGGCAAGTTCCGGGCGGTGGCAGGTGCCTTTGGCCGCGCCAACAGCGGCCTGCCGCGCAGCGACAGCGGCCTGCGGCGCAGCGACAGCGGCGCACCGTCGTGGGATGTCGTGGTGATGGCAGGGAAATGGGGATGATCTACAGATGGTGGCTTTTCCACATCTCTGTTAGTATACAGGAGAGTAGTATTTAACAGTAGTGGATATATATATATATATATGTACTATTAGTAATTAACATCTCTTAATGATAATTAATAATGGGATTCACATAGATAACCCTCTGGTACTTTAACATAGCTATGGTACAGATGATAGATGACAAATCTCTGTTGAAACCAGTGGCTTTCCTTGGTTATGTTTGAGTTACCAGACGGTAATTATCGTAAGAAACGGGGAGTTTACTATCGTTTATAGGGGTTCCCTGCAATTTTTACTTCAACCAATTTCTTTTTTGGACCAGTTTTGATAAACTAAGGGGGAACTGAGGATATGGATGGATATGGGGATATCGGGAGATTTGAATTGCATCCATCTACATATTAGGGACGGACCAGGTCTATGGCACCGCAAATTTGGGCGAACAATGGTGGATTCGACCCCTCCGGTAGTTTTTGGCATGCGGCTGATACGGCGCCCTTGGAAGGGTTGCCAATTTTGAGATGTGCCATTTACGATCCCTTGGAAGGGTTGCAAATTTCGAAAATGAGGCTTGCGGAAATGGGGGTATAGGATTTGATTTTTTTGAGTTTTTAACATGTTGCACATGCTGTCGTATGATCATTAGGGGGGATGGGGATGGGGGGGGTGTATTAACGTTCTTGACGAGCACTTCCTTTACGTTACGGAAGATGCACACGTTGCGCATGCTGTCGTATGATCATCAGGGGGGGTGGGGGTGGGGGGTGGGGGGGTGTATTAACGTCCCTGACGAGCACTTCCTTTACGTTACGGAAGATGCAAACGTTGCACATGCTGTCAGTTGTGTCAAAGATTATCCCCGCAAAAGGTTCAAGTTGGCCCAAGTCAACCACAAACAAAATATCTTTACTAAGACTAAGACTTATCATTTTCGAGGTCGTTTGTGGGATAAATCCTATAGAGCCATTGTTGCTGGTACCCAACAAATGGATGGAACATGGAAACACTTGAAAAAATGGCGACCTCCGTCGATGCTCCACAAAAAAATAAAACGTGCACAAAAAAAGGTACACTTGGGCCTACAGCTGGACTTGGCGTCACAACGCTGCCTTGTTGCAGACTGTGGCTTCTGCATTGCCACAAGCGCTCTGGCACCGCTAGCGTCGAGAAGAGGAAAAAACTGGAAGAGTGAATGTCGCCCTGATATGATTCGGATGATTGAAAATCATAAATTTCTAATGTTTTTTTCTTGACCCTTGAAGAGCAAAATCGAGTCACCGCGCAGGCGAAACGCACATTTTCACTCTTGAGTCACACGCCTGCCAATCGAAGTGAATGTCCATGTTGCAAACATTTTTTGACGACTCCTGCAAATACCAGCATTTTTTTTCTCTTAGCCTCAAAAATCAGAATTTCAATTTCGTCACCCTTACAAGGGCGCCGAGTCAACCGGTTGCCTAGTTTTTTTTTGAGTTTGCTATGGAAAGTCACCACCTTGAATAGATTAATCAACTACAAATGGCAATTTTCAATAGCAAACTGTGAAATTAGAAGAGAGAAATGGGTTACATAACATGTGACTTCTCCAGATTGAGGGATGAACATCCATCAACGCCATGGCGGGAGCTGGAAAAGGCCTTCGAATGGCACTTTTCAGAACCAGGGCCACTTTTCTAACATGGGGGTGCAGTATTAGTTGTAATTAGACACACGCACATGCACGCACGCATACATATATATATATGTATAAATAAATATATATATATATATGTATATATATATAGATAACCATAGTTCTACAGGGATTATAATCCCAACTGCCCACATAGGCCATCCGGACTCGCCGAAGTCTGCCGGCTCTGGCTGGTGGCCCATGACGGAGGAGGAACCGCTTGGGGTTGGGTCAAGCCTTCATCCTTTCGGGACCAAAATGGTGGTGTCATGAATCGGAAATTGGGATATTCACCACAGGGTGGGTTTTTGTGCCCCATGATTTTCTGCAATTTTCATGGCACCAGTTGTTTACCCACTGCTAATTTAACATGGCTGCGAAAATGGGCATTCTTTACAGGGATTTACTGTATAATCTATAAGCCATGTTCCGTATGTTAAATCACCGGAGGCTAGGAAAAGGGATTCTACTGGGAGCCTGGCATGTTCCCAGGGATCAAAGCTGTAACGATACAGGGGAAACCACAAACCAGAATGGAGTTGCCAAAAAATGAAAAATTGCTATCCAGTTTAAGCCAAACCGCAGTTCATTCTTCTTGCGATGGGAATCCTTGTCTATATCGGGCCTGTGATTCTATTTGGGGTCAATAGTCGCAGCAAAAATTCCCGGTACCCTCTGGTAATTTAACATACAGTAGCTATGGAAAATCACAATTTTCAATGGGAAAATCCACTATAAATCACCATTTTCAATAGCTATGTTAAATGAAAATCACCATTTTTAATGGGAAAATCCACTATTATATAATGGTCATTTTCAATAGCTATGTTAATTTACCAGAGGGTACTCCCGGGATTGCGCTAGGAGGCCGCAGCGGCGCAAGCAGCAGCGGAGGCAGCGCAGCGCGAGGTGGAAACACAGGAAGACCAGGCAGGGTCAACATTGAAGACCCGACCGGGACCACCGATTTCGGCCAGTGCTTTAGTAGTCCCTATAGAATTATATATATATATATATATATATTATATATACATATATATATATATACATAAAGTAATTGTATATAATAGATGTATATGTATATATATATATATATTACAATGTATATCATACATTCATACATTTTTTATTTGATAATTATTCAATTTTCGTCGATGAGCATATTTACACCGATAAACCATAGCTTGTGCCCACTTCTAACCACTTGGGAACCTCCCCAGATCCGTGCAAGCCCTGGAAGGCTTGCAAGGTTGCATTGAATCCATTGAAAGTCATTCGGCAGCAACCGCTATTATTCCTTGAGCATGATTGAACTATACCTGGTACTGCAACAGTGCACGAGGTGCGGGCATTCCACATATATATATATGTATATGTATATGTATATGTATACTGTATATATATATATATATAAGTTAATTTATAAACCCCATCAACTAGTTCGATATATCTACCATAAACAATAGAACTCACCTAGTTACTTCAACTTAGCCATCGTTTGGGGGCCCCACCTTGTAGTTTTTTCTTCTTTCAATCCTCCAGAAACAGCGCTCGAGAACTCTGCTCGCCACAGGCGAACCCCTCAGCTCCCGGCAGCCCAGCGAGTGGCCTTTCCTTGAGCGGCTTGCTGAGCCGCAGCGGTGGTGGCAGCCGCCCGGGCACAGGCAGCCGCCCCGGAACAGGGCAAGCGCGGGAGGAGCCCAAGCGGTGCCGGTTTCGGTGAGCTGATGAGCCAAGATCAACTTTTTTTTTTGGAGGCAAGGTTAGTCATAAGTGTTTTCGTTGCCAGGGTCCCATTTCTGCATGGTGTCTGAACGGGGTACATATGCCCAAAAAATGCAACTTATTCAGTGGGAAAATGAGGATTAACATGATCGATCAGTGGGATTTAGGGATATTTTACATTCAGACAAACCTCTCTTGGCCATTTTCCAACGTGTTTGAAGCTGCATGCGGGTCACGTCGCAAATCAGGAGTCGCAGCGGGATCCTTCGAGTCAATCACCGGCTGCTGGACTGCAGTTTGCTATGGAGAATGGCCCATTTACAAAGGATTTACATGGATTTACCGTACCCATTTTTCTAGTGCTTGTTTTCAATAGCTATGTGAAATTACCAGAGGAAAGGCGGCTTCATTTCGGTGGTCGCCGAAACGCGAAGAGCCCTATCGCACTCAAGGCTTCAGTGAGATCCGGGCACACCCCGCGGCTCGATCACTTGAAGGCCAGGGTGGTCACCAACTTGTAGCTGGGAGGGCACCACCTTGTAATGTTTTGAACCATGTTTTTTTTTGGCAGTATCCAAGATTGGCTTGCATAAAGGGGCATTTTGGGTCTGATGATGGCTGATTGATGGAGGGGCAGCCCATTGAATAACCAAAAAATAACTATATATAAACGAAGAATGGCACGCCACACCAACCCCTTCATTTTTCATGGACTCCAAATTTGAATTGGCTGTATTCTAAATTTATGAATCCATTCCCACGTGGGGAGTGCAACTGAGTTTTCAACGAATTGGCAGTGCTTGGGTTTCAACTTTCCACACCATCAACGTGAGCTTCAGAAGGTAATGTTCGCTTTGAACCGGGTGAATCAGCTCTCTAAAGCAGTGGCTTCCAGCTCCAAATGTTGTTGCAACTCTGCATTCCATTGGGAAGATCAACAGAGGTATTATATAGGGAATATTAAAACCCCACCACCGTTAAACTCTATATTCACTTGGGATGATCAACGAAGGTATTAGGGAATATTAAAGTCCCATCTCAGTTAAACTTTAGACTCACTGAAGATCTTCAAGGGTTTAATTCTCCCACCCACGTTAAACTTCTCATTCGCTGAAGATCTTCGATAAAGGTTTAATTCTCCCACCTCCGTTAAACTTTACATTAAGATCTTCAATCAGGGTTTAATTCTCCGACCCCCGCTAAACCTCTACATTCATTGAAGATCTTCAATAGGGGTTTAATTCTCCCACCCCCGTTAAACTTCTACATTCATTGAAGATCTTCGATAAGGGTTTAATTCTCCCATCCCCGTTAAACTTCTACATTCATTGAAGATCTTCGATAAGGGTTTAATTCTCCCACCCATGTTAAACTTCTACATTCATTGAAGATCTTCAATATGGGTTTGATGATGATGATGATGATGATGATGATGATGATGATGATGCGTTGCCTGTCGTGGTTGCGGTTCCAGGCAAAGCCCAGGCATTTGCCGTTATGCATATATAGCATATATAACATTTATAATTGTACATCTATTTCCATTGGTCATTAGTCCAGTTTGGAAGCTATCCAGTTACTTAAATCGTTACATCCAGTTGGAAACATCAAGGATTCGTTGGTAAATTGCAGCTTGAACCAGGCTATTGGTGAGGCGGGTGCTGGCGGCCGCTCGCTCCGCCATGCGCGCACTGCGCCTGCGGGGCCGAGGGAGGACGAGGACGAGGAGGACGCGCAGCCTGGGGGCAGAGCCGCTGCCGAAACATGGGGATTTCAATGGTTGAGACTCAGTTGAGAACGAGGATTTGAGTGAAAACCAGGGATATAAGTTGAACACATGAATTGGATTACACCGGCATAGACCCCAGATAGAAAAGGTTGGAACTGATGGTTCCCAACGTGGGAACCAAAGGTTACCATGGCAAGGAACTGCTGGTTCCCAGACCTTGAAGCTTACGGTTCCCAACCTGGGAACCAGAGGTTACCATTGCGAGGGGAATTGCCGGTTCCCAGAAGTTAGAATTTATGTTTTCGAAGCTAAGCAACTATCATTGTAAGGGATTCCCAAAGCTTGAAACTCATGGTTCCAAACCTGAAAAAGCATACGTTACCAGTGGAAGGATCTGTTGATTCCAAAAAGTTAAAACTCATGGTTCTTACTGTTGTTTTGTTTTGTTTACTGAGCCGGTAACAGAACCTTTTGTTTTGCTTAATGGACCGGTAGCGGAATGTTTGCGTTCGGCTGCTGGGCCGGCATAAAAATGTTTTTGCACGAAAAAGGGGCATGTTAAAATAATATGAAAACAATTTCTTTACAACTTTTTGGTTTTGCTTAATGGACCGGTAAAGAACGCTTTGTTTTGCTTAATGGACCGGTACCGGGATGTTAGCGTTTGGTTCATGGCAAGGAACTGCCGGTTCCCAATGGTTGGAACTCACGGTTGCCAACGTGGGAACCACAGGTTACCATTGCAAGGAACTGCCGGTTCCCAGAGGTTGGAACACATGGTTCCCAACCTGGGAACCGGAACCAGAGGTTACCATTGCAAGCAACTGCCGGTTACCGGAGGTTGGAACTCATGCTTCCCAACCTGCGAACCATAGGTTACCATTGCAAAGAACTTCCAATTCCTAAAAGTTGGAACTGATGGTTCCCAACATGGGAACCAAAGGTTACCATGGCAAGGAACTGCCGGTTCCCAGACCTTGAAACTTGCGGTTCCCAACCTGGGAACCAGAGGTTACCATTGCAAGGAATTGCCGGTTCCCAGAAGTTAGAATTTATGTTTTCGAAGCTAAGCAACTATCATTGTAAGGGATTCCCAAAGCTTGAAACTCATGGTTCCAAGCCTGAAAAAGTAACATTACCAGTGGAAGGATCTGTTGATTGCAAAAAGTTAAAACTCATGGTTCTTAATGTTGTTTTGTTTTGTTTACTGAGCCGGCAACAGAACCTTTTGTTTTGCTTAGTGGACCGGTAGCGGAATGTTTGCGTTTGGCTGTTGGGCCGGCATAAAAATGTTTTTGCACGAAAAAGGGGCATGTTAAAATTAATATGAAAACAGTTTCTTTACAACTTTTTGGTTTTGCTTAATGGACCGGTAAAGAACGCTTTGTTTTGCTTAATGGACCGGTACCGGATTTTTTGCGTTTGGTTCATGGCAAGGAACTGCCGGTTCCCAATGGTTGGAACTCACGGTTGCCAACGTGGGAACCACAGGTTACCACTGCTGCTGCTGCTGCTGCTGCTGGTGCTGGTTCCCAACCTGGGAACCATGGGTTACCATTGCAAGCAACTGCCGGTTACCAGAGGTTGGACTCATGCTTCCCAACCTGGGAACCATAGGTTACCATTGCAAAGAACTTCCGGGTCCTAAAGGTTGGAACTGACGGTTCCCAACTTGGGAACCAAAGGTTACCATGGCAAGGAACTGCCGGTTCCCAGACGAAACTTACGGTTCCCAACCTGGGAACCAGAGGTTACCATTGCAAGGAATTGCCGGTTCCCAGAAGTTAGAATTTATGTTTTCGAAGCTAAGCAACTATCATTGTAAGGGATTCCCAAAGCTTGAAACTCATGGTTCCAAACCTGAAAAAGCATACGTTACCAGTGGAAGGATCTGTTGATTCCAAAAAGTTAAAACTCATGGTTCTTAATGTTGTTTTGTTTTGTTTATTGAGCCGGTAACAACCTTTTGTTTTGCTTGATGGACCGGTAGCGGAATGTTTGCGTTCGGCTGCTGGGCCGGCATAAAAATGTTTTTGCACGAAAAAGGTGCATGTTAAAATGATATGAAAACAGTTTCTTTACAACTTTTTGGTTTTGCTTAATGGACCGGTAAAGAACGCTTTGTTTTGCTTAATGACTTAATGGACCGGTACCAGAATGTTTGCGTTTGGTTCATAGCAAGGAACAGCCGGTTCCCAAAGGTTGGAACTCACTGTTGCCAACGTGGGAAAGGTTACCATTGCAAGGAACTGCCGGTTCCCAGAGGTTGGAACTCCTGGTTCCCAACCTGGGAACCAGAGGTTACCGTTGCAAGCAACTGCCGGTTCCCACCTGGGAACCACAGGTTACCATTGCAAAGAACTTCCAGTTCCTAAAGGTTGGAACTGATGGTTCCCAACGTGGGAACCAAAGGAGGTTACCATGGCAAGGAACTGCCGGTTCCCAGACCTTGAAACTTACGGTTCCCAACCTGGGAACCAGAGGTTACCATTGCAAGGAATTGCCGGTTCCCACAAGTTAGAATTTATGTTTTCGAAGCTAAGCGGCTTTCATTGTAAGGAACTGTGGGTTCCCAAAGCTTGAAACTCATGGTTCCAAACCTGAAAAAGCATACGTTACCAGTGGAAGGATCTGTTGACTCCAAAAAGCTAGAACTCATGGTTCTTAATGTTGTTTTGTTTTGTTTACTGAGCCGGCAACCGAACATTTTGTTTTGCTTAATGGACCGGTAGCGGAATGTTTGTGTTCGGCTGCTGGGCCGGCAGAAAAATGTTTTTGCACGAAAAAGGTGCATGTTAAAATGATATGAAAACAGTTTCTTTACAACTTTTTGGTTTTGCTTAATGGACCGGTAAAGAACGCTTTGTTTTGCTTAATGGGCCGGTACCAGAATGTTTGCGTTTGGTTCATGGCAAGGAACTGCCGGGTCCCAAAGGTTGGAACTCACGCTTGCCAACGTGGGAATCACAGGTTATACCAGTGCAACGAACTGCCGTTTCCCACAGGTTGGAACGCATGGTGCCCAACCTGGGAACCAGAGGTTACCATTGCAAGCAACTGCCGGTTCCCAGAGGTTGGAACTCATGCTTCCCAACCTGGGAACCATAGGTTACCATTGCAAAGAACTTTCAGTTCCTAAAGGTTGGAACTGATGGTTCCCAACGTGGGAACCAAAGGTTGCCATGGCAAGGAACTGCCGGTTCCCAGACCTTGAAACTTACGGTTCCCAACCTGGGAACCAGAGGTTACCATTGCAAGGAATTGCCGGTTCCCAGAAGTTAGAATTTATGTTTTCGAAGCTAAGCGGCTTTCATTGTAAGGAACTGCGGGTATCCAAAGCTTGAAACTCATGGTTCCGAGCCTGAAAAAGTAACGTTACCAGTGGAAGGACCTGTTGATTGCAAACAGTTAGAACTCATGGTTCTTAATGTTGTTTTGTTTTGTTTACTGAGCCGGTAACAGAACCTTTTGTTTTGCTTAATGGAC
The DNA here is from genome assembly GCA_947184155.2 of Cladocopium goreaui. Lineage (NCBI taxonomy): Eukaryota > Dinophyceae > Suessiales > Symbiodiniaceae > Cladocopium > Cladocopium goreaui. The sequence continues at coordinate 68,264 of CAMXCT020001641.1, read as the reverse complement.
CGGTAGCGGAATGTTTGCTTTCGGCTGCTGGGCCGGCATAAAAATGTTTTTGCACGAAAAAGGTGCATGTTAAAATGCTATGAAAACAGTTTCTTTACAACTTTATGGTTTTGCTTATTGGACCGGTAAAGAACGCTTTGTTTTGCTTAATGGACCGGTACCGGGATGTTAGCGTTTGGTTCATGGCAAGGAACTGCCGGTTCCCAAAGGTTGGAACTCACTGTTGCCAACGTGGGAACCACAGGTTACCATTGCAAGGAACTGCCGTTTCCCAGAGGTTGGAACTCCTGGTTCCCAACCTGGGAACCATGGGTTACCATTGCAAGCAACTGCCGGTTACCAGAGGTTGGAATTCATGCTTCCCAACCTGGGAACCATAGATTACCATTGCAAAAAACTTCCGGTTCCTAAAGGCTGGAACTGACCGTTCCCAACGTGGGAACCAAAGCACAGCACGCTGCACAGCACCCTGCACAGCACCCTGCACAGCACCCTGCACAGCACCCTGCACAGCAACCTGCACAGCACCCTGCACAGCACCTTTGACAGCACCCTTCACAGCACCCTGCACAGCACCTTTGCGAGACTTCGCCACCGCAGTCTGGATAGCAGCGTGCACAGCACCTTTGCCAGACTTCGCCATCGCAGTCTGCACAGCACCCTGCACAGCTTCGCCACCGCACTCTGCACAGCACCCTGCACAGCACCCTGCACAGCACCCTGCACAGCAACCTGCACAGCACCCTGCACAGCACCTTTGACAGCACCCATCACAGCACCCTGCACAGCACCTTTGCGAGACTTCGCCACCGCAGTCTGGATAGCAGCGTGCACAGCACCTTTGCCAGACTTCGCCATCGCAGTCTGCACAGCACCCCGCACAGCTTCGCCACCGCACTCTGGACAACACCCTGCAGAGCACCCTGCACAGCACCTTTGCCAGACTTCGCCACCGCAGTCTGCACAGCACCCTGCACAGCACCTTTGCCAGACTTCGCCACCGCAGTCTGGACAACACCCTGCACAGCACCTTTGCTAGACTTCGCCACCGCAGTCTGGACAGCACCCTGCACAGCAACCTGCATAGCACCTTTGCCAGACTTCGCCACCGCAGTCTGGACAGCACCCTGCACAGCACCCTCCACAGCACCCTAGCACCCTGCACAGCACCTTTCCCAGACTTCGCCACCGCACTCTGGACAACACCCTGCACAGCACCCTGCACAGCACCTTTGCCACACTTCGCCACCGCAGTCTGGACAACACCCTGCACAGCACCTTCCAGATTTCGCCACCGCAGTCTGGACAGCACCCTGCACAGCACCCTGCGCAGCAGCAGCACCTGCAGCACCCTGCACAGCACCCTGCACAGCACCTTTGCCAGACTTCGACAGCACCTTTGCCAGACTTCGCCACCGCACTCTGGACAACACCCTGCACAGCACCCTGCACAGCACCTTTGCCAGACTTCGCCACCGCAGTCTGGACAGCACCCTGCACACCTGCACAGCACCTGTGCCAGACTTCGCCACCGCAGTCTGGGCAGCACCCTGCACAGCACCCTGCACAGCACCCTCCACAGCACCCTCCACAGCACCCTGCACAGCACCCTGCACCGCACCTTTGCCAGACTTCGCCGCCGCAGTCTGGACAGCACCCTGCACAGCACCCTGCACAGCACCTGTGCCAGACTTCGCCACCGCACTCTGGACAACACCCTGCAGAGCACCCTGCAGCAACTTTGCCAGACTTCGCCACCGCACCCTGCACAGCACCCTGCACAGCACCCTGCACAGCACCCTGCACAGCACCTTTGCCAGACTTCGCCACCGCAGTCTGGACAGCACCCTGCACACCTTTGCCAGACTTCGCCAACGCAGTCTGGACAGCACCCTGCACAGCACCCTGCACAGCACCGTTGCCAGACTTCGCCACCGCAGTCTGCACAGCACCCTGCACAGCACCCTGCGCAGCACCCTGCACAGCACCCTGCTCAAAAGTTCGCCACCGAAGACCCCACCTTTGAGAAGTAAGAACCCCTATAGCTTGCCAGCTATCTGGGGAATTAAGAGTAATTTCTCGCTCTTTGCCAGAAAAACAAGCTGGAACATGGGGAATTCAACAGCGGAAACCGGCGATTCGAAGAGTAAGCAGTAAGTATCATATTTCACTTCTGGGTTGAAACAACAAAATTAGCAGTTTGACCAGGCTAACGGGTTTTTTTCAAGAAGTGCCAGTCTAGCGAAACACGATAATCATGCAAGTAAAGGGGGCCTTTCCATGCCAGTAGAGATCCCTAAAACTGACGACAGAACCAGTGGCTGTTCATCGATGAGGTTAATGAATCAAGTGATGGGGGTCTCGAGCATCCTCCTAATCTTGAGACGATGACTTCTTGATCTGTAGATTGGTGGATAATCAGTGTCAGTTATGAACACGAGGGATGTTGCTTTTACCGGCTGGACACTTTCGTTGTTGTCCTGATGGTAAAAACACATGGGTTGCAACAAGTAATATATTTTTTCAAATCAATCCATGACATCCTCCCAAGATGTCCCTTCACTGGATGAATTATATATAGCCGTACACTTAGATGTTCCGTGTTTGTGTCATGGATTTACACATTATCCCTCTCCCACTGGAACTTTTAGCCCAGGGATCAAGAAAACCTCAAGTTGCCATTGGTTCTTCAACCTTTCGGTGGTGAACTCCCCCCATTTTTGGGGACGATCTCCCTGAATGGCAACCAGCGGCTGGTGTCTTTGGCTCAAGCTTGCACTCCAAAAAAAGCAATGGAAGCTTGGTCCTATGGCTCCCTCCGAGGACAGGATCCATGGATTTTCCATGTGGATCCTATTAGATGATATGATGGATCTATTTTGTTTGACAGAAACTACGGAATTCGGAGAGTCAAAGAGTTCCCCTTTTTTGTGTGTTTCCTGTGTTTCCTGCTTTTTTTGGGGGGTAACATGGAGTAATTCTCATTGGAGGTTCATGGTCATAACACAACCATCCTGGGGATTCTTATCATTATGATTATCACACTTGCTATGATGACCATCGCCAACAACCCTGACAATGGTCATAACAACGATCGCAATCATCATCACCACAACCACAACCATGACCACGGCCACAGCCACGACCACATCATCATGATAATGATAATAACACGATATAGCACTAACAATAATATATAATAATAATCATCATCATCGTAATTTGATCATCACCATCATTGTGATTGTTGGTGTATTAGTATTGTCAAAAGACTAATTGTAAATTGTGATTAAGCCTTTGGTGGAAAAGACTGTTGGGATGGTGCACTGCTTCGCCACAGTTCAATTATACACAGGAATCAGTAGTCCAAACGTTAGTGATTAAATGTCCATTGCTACTCACATGAAAATCCGTTTTTATACACAGTAATCATCAGTAATCCAGATCATCATCATTTTTCATGGGAAATTTCACGAAATCAATGGTGATTTTCCCATCAGTTGTTTGTATGTTTACCAGAGGGTAAAACCACCATTTTCCTATTTTTCCTATGATTTTCCCTTAAAACCACCATTTTCCTATGATTTTCCAATGATTTTCCCATAAAACCACCATTTTCCTATGGTTTTGCTATTGATTTTCCCTTAAAACCACCATTTTCCTATGATTTTCCAATGATTTTCCCATAAAACCACAATTTTCCTATGGTTTTGCTATTGATTTTCCCTTAAAACCACCATTTTCCTATGATTTTCCAATGGATAACCAATGGTCTGTTGTTTTAATGGTCTGTTGTTTTAGCCAAAAATCATTCTCCAAGGCTTTCCCCACACAGGACGCTTTGCCCTGGCAGTATGACCTCGCCACGGCCCACCAGCTGCCGGTCGGGAAGCGACTACTGCGGGTCTGCGACATCGCCTTTACGCAACGGCAGGCCGGGGAAAATGGGCGATGTAGTTCACCCAAATGTCCTTTTTAAGAAACATGGTGATTCAACATGAAACTTATATAGGTTGTTTTCGGAGATATTACTAAAAGAAAGTGGTGATTCAAGGAGTTTCACTGGCAAATGGAAGGTTTTCATCATCAAAAACGGTGAGTTTCCAGCAGAAAACAAGGGAATATATTGCATGGTTGGTGGTTTCAAGGTGCGAGAGGAATCCCTTTGGTATCCATTTTTTTTTGAAAGTGACCTGCACTCCGATGCCCCCTATCCACATTTTCTTACGAACTAACACAGATTTCATTCATAGATGACAGATCCACCTATTCTATACATTCAATTATAGATGAGTTTCCGATAGATGGCACAGTAAAATCATCAATCGTGTTGGGAAAGATCTTTTTTTTGGTGGCGAAATGTTTGACCTGTAGCATCCCGTATCTCCCAGTGCCGACAAATGATCCTAATATGGATCCCATTGAACTGTGATCCTATGACCTCAGATTGAATTATGGTCCTTTTTTTTCCCTCCAAAAAATCCCATGAAACCAGTAGAAACCTGTGATCCCATATTTCTTTATATCCAATGATCATGGGATATATTCAGTCATCCCCAAAAAAATCCCATGATTATCCCCAAAAAAAACCCATGATCATCCCATGATCGAAACCTATGATCCTAGTTTTTCACCTCTGCCCCGGTTCCCAGGTCAACGATTCCTTCAGCCACGACCGCCGCGATGTCATGGAGCTCATCGAGGCCGTGTTGTCCGGTCAGGTGCACCCGCGCCAGATCCCATTGATTCGGGTGGCGTGGCACCTCGGCGCGATGGCGATGGCAACCCAGTGGGGACTTCACCAAGAAATATGGTGATCTGTTGCCTTTTTTGTTGGGACTAGTATAGAACTTGTATAATCAACTCATAGCAATTTGAATATGATATATGGGCTTGTCTGAAAATGGCCGAATACCCAGAGAATGCAGCTCTTTAAAGGGAGGGAATGAGGTTCTCAACATGAAATGTTTGGTACTTATCCTATTATCAGACAAAGCCGAATGGGGATTTGGGATATGAACACTGGGAACAACTTGGTGAAGGATAGTTTGTATATCTTGAGACAATACTTTAAATCTTTGACCATAAATGAGAATCCAAGGCTGGCGATGATTAAACTACAGTCAATTATTTGGTTATGAGTTATGAAGGGATGGGTCAAGACCTATGATCTTGATTCAACCAACAAGAGATGGTGGGTTTAAACCCACAAGACTGGATATTTATATTATAAATTATAACAATTGGGATTGGTCACAAGCTACACCATATTTACCCATATTTAGTTATTTTGAGGGCATGAGTCATGAGCATCCAATTTACCAGATTTTGGTGTGAATGGCAGGGTACCCATACATGAATTACCTTGATACATCTTTTTTGTCATTTTGAGAAATGGATGCCTCCATGGGTTTGTTCCAAGACTATGCCCAAATCCACCGGTTAATCATCAGGTTCTCCATTAAATGATAATTTTGGGCATGTTGCTCCAATTTTCAATCCCAAATGAGAATTGATATGGGAACGAAAGCAACCAAAATGGCTAAGGCTGGTACAATCGATACACTTATAGGACAGCCACCCGGTTTTCATGAAACGAAGGGGCCTTCCGTCATCCCGTCCGACTAAGGCACGACGGGCAGTTCTGGGCCATTGACAACAGACGCTTGTTTTGCTACAAGCATTGCAAAGTGGAGAGGGTGCTAGTGGAAGTCATCCGATGGGAGGAGCGCATCCCATGACATCCCCGATGATGGAAATGTGGCACGTTTGGTCGAAACGAAGGCGAAGATTCGAGAAACACATGAAACTCTGACTGTTGAAGAGGACTATGAAGGGAAAAGTCTAGGAAAAATATGGAAAAATATGGAAACATATGGAAAAATATGGAAAAAATATCATGAAGTTTCTAGGACCTAAGATGTTCCAGTCTTTTGGGATTCGGCAAAAAACATGTGTCGTGAGGGCAAAACAAGTGCCTGGAAAGATCGGACTACTCACTGTTCCTACACACATTCACATATTGTATATAATTATACAGATATATATTGGCTTGATTCAAAACATATGAATTCATGTATGGTGCCTCACCAGCTGCGGGGTGCGCAGCGTGAGCGCGCGAGCATTTAACACGTGCGCGCGCGAGGTGCGCGAGCAACGACAGGCGCGCGCGCGCGCGAGACGCGCGAGCAAATAGAGGTGCGCGCGCGAGGTGCGCAAGCAAGGCCAAGATGCGCGCATGTTCGCGCGCGCGCCCGTCCGACACGCGCGCGCGCAAATAAGCTCTTCGTGCGCGCAAATAAGCTCTCCAAATCGCAAATAAGCTCACCAAATCCACTTTTGGAGAGCTTATTTGCGCGCGCGTGTGTCCGAAGTGAGCGCGCCTGTCTTTGCTCGCGCGTCTCGCGCGCGCGCCTGTCTGTGCTTGCGCACCTCGCGCGCGCATGTGTTAAATGCTCGCGCGCCTGCGCGCGCACGATTTCAACAGGAAATGTTTCATATGTTTTAAAAAATGACAAGAGATATATATATATATATACACATACACACCCACACCTTCTAGTGGCTTCAAGGTAGGCCCTGGCGGGGCCGCTGAGCATCTATAGTCTATATACATATCTCTTTTGCTCACATCATACCCCCCCATCCCCTCTCAAAAGTTCAAAACCACTGTTGGTATATTATTATATGGGCTTATACTGTCCAGTATACATAGATAGGGGATCAGAATCAGCTGCGAACTCCATCCCTCACAGGACCAGCACGAATTCGAGATGAAGTGGAAGAACGGCTTGCACTCGCGGGGCCCCGGCCGAGGGCACACGGCTGGAGTGGTGCAGCGCTTGCACAGACCCTTCCCGAGGTCATAGCAGTGGTCACCCTGCATTCGGCACTCAGGAGGAATATTGATAATGATGGTTTCATAGATTGAACTGCAATTGAATCCCAATGGTTGCCATATTAATAATATAATAATTGAATCCCAATGGTCCCAATGCCATTGTTTTCTGAATGCGAGATTTTTTCGGTGAAGATCTCGCACGAAGCTTTTGGGTTTTTGGGTCCAACCAGGTCCCCCCTGATTTCTTCTCCAGCGACAGGAGCCCGGTCATGAATGAAGAGCAGAGCGAAGCTGGGACCATCACATTCCTAGATGATCTTAGATGATCTTAGATGGCTATGGACCCTATGGATCAATACCTATGAATACCATAACTCATAGCATATTTTTAGGGGGATGAACATCCCTAAATCGCTACTTTGATGTGAACAAAAGGGGATTTTCCAGCCACGTTTGATTACCGGTATGCCGTCAGTAGCCTTTTTTTTGATCCAAAAAGAGATGTCAAATTTTGAATACCGGGAGTTTGGGTTGGTTAACATCACATAGTCCAGAGTTAATTTTTACATCATTTGGTGAGTACTAATGATTTTCTTTTGAATTGTCATTACAAGGAATTCCTTGTTATTGTACTAATCATTCCTTGTTTACATCATTTGAATTGTCATTTTTTCCACATCATTTGGTGAATCCCAACTCGGCCGTTTTTTTTTTTTTAAAGGAAATCTCTTTGTTCATGGACGACGAGTCGCAATATCACCATGACAATCTCCGTGCGCACCTTGACGGGAGAAGTGGTGTCTGGAGAAATGCGGTGGACGTCCATGATTTGGCTTACTTTTTAAATAGGAAATCCATGACTTGGGGAATCTATAGGACATATATGGGTATATTAATATTGTATAATTTGTATATATATATATATACATATTATAGCATATATCTATAATATATATATACACATATTATAGCATATATCTATAATATATATATAGATATTATAGCATATATCTATAATATATATATATGTATATGCGGGTTCCTTGAGCAAATCGAAAGGTATAAATGGGATAGCCCAGTTAGGGGACTTATGAACCAGGGTTATTTTCAGCAGTTTCTAAATGGGATGATCTTCCAAGTTAGAATCCCATTCACCAAGCATGTGGGGCCTATTGCTAGGGGTCTACTAAATCTCATAAACCCCAATTGGGGATGGCTATAAACACTGGACTGTGATGTTTTGACCTATTGCTAGGGGTGGTGCGATGCCACAACAGCGGCAGTGGTTTGCCATGAACATGGTTAGGTTAGAATCCATATACAGCATACATGACATATGTATATATATATATATTATGTATATATACATATATATATAATATGTAGAATATCCAATGCACATTATAGATATTTATAGATCGAATCAATATAGACGGTTAGCCAGTTGCGAACAGGGATGTCCATCCAAATCTGCCATTAGGGAGAACCAACACCGCTACTGGGCTGCAGCGCGCTACGAAGATTCTTTGGCGCGCAACCTGCTGTACCAGTGGAAGTGCCCTGCTGTACCAGTGGTGGTTCACCCCAACAAATCAGTAGTGGAAGTAGGATGAGTCCTACAGGTTGGGGTTTAAAAACGGGTCCCCCCGTTAGCGATGAGTCCTTGGTAGTTCACCATCGATGGATTAGATGTCACTTCCGAGCCAGATATCCGAACCCAATAGCCATCAGGCTGAAAAACTGGCTACTTTCGAAAGATCAAAACAGCCTGTGTCGGTCCAGGTACAAAACCGCGGCTGTCGGGGGCATTGGGCGACCTACGTGGCTCGCGTGCACCTTGCTGAGGGCTAAGGTCGATGGTACCTTTGAAGCCTGCGTGGACAATGGCGCGGGAGCCACTGAGCTGACTTTCTTGGGGGGTTGAGATAGGTAAGCAACACATGGGGGTTTCACAGAAATGGGGATACCCAATAGCTGGATGGTTATTTATAATGGAAAATCCGTCTATAAATCTTACAGATGGATGATTTAGGGGTTCCCCCATTTCAGGAAATGCCCACATCCCCATTAGGATGGTACCGTGGCACCGTTCAGGTTGAGATGCTCCGCAAAACTGATGGTTTTTTAGACGAAATCAGCAAATGATGGGTACACCTTGGTACGGGATTGATTTTCGTATATTTTCGTGGCGGGGACGGTGGATCAAGTGCGAATTCTGTGTGGCCCTATGGACAGTACTAGTGCCGTGCAGGGTTACATGGCACAGCTACTCTAGCAGACTCTAGCAGTTGGTTTGGAATCAGATTCCTTCCTATCCAAGGGATAGGTCAGTTTCCCATTGTTGGTGTTCTAAAGATATTGATAAGATTCGTATCAATACCAATCTTACTGATTTTTTCGATTGTTGGTCAATAAATCAATGGCAGCTATCCCGGTTTTCTTGGTATGCTCATCCCCTAAACTCAGCAGCCGCCCCAAAAAAGTTTCCCACCCAAAACAAGTAGATCCAGCACATTCTGCCAGCCACCCCTGGGGTACTGTTCATTCCTGGGGCGAAAACCGGTTCCTTGGATTTTTTGCTGCTTAAATCTATGTTGTTTTTTCCCGATCCTGAAATGGGGGTACCCCTAGTCCTCATCCATAGATGTTTTTTTTTGGTAAACCATCCAGCTATTGGGGTAGCCCCATGACTATGGAAACCTCATGAAACCTCCATCTTGTTGGCCAATTGATGATTTTTCCCAACTCCAGGGCTCCACATGTGCCCCGAATTCAGCCAGGGCTTCCTTCATCCAGGGCTCCATGCGTCGGAGATCGAAGTTAATGAGAATATGCCGAGGCTTGGCTGAAGAATGGGATAACTATCTCTGAAGGCCGCACTGGTGAGTGAATCATGATTGTGATTGACCAATATATGGAGGTTTCCTGAAATGGGGGGGGCCCAAAACCATGGGTGTCAATACAAAAATAGTCTAAATTTGGATGATTTGCGGGTACCCCTATTTTAGGAACCCCCCATATGACCATATGTGTATATATATATATATGCTACATTTGTGCAGATGGGGCTGACAATATAATATGTTGGCAATATGTGTTGACTCGGGTAGTGTCCTCCCCGCCCTACCAACCCCTGGCTGATCATACAAGTAGTTTGACACCACCAAAAAAAGTGATTTCAACAAGGTACCAAGCTTTTTTCCACCCCGAGGTGTATTCACCCAGGGTCAGCATCAGCATTGCCCACAAAACCGAGGGATTGGGATATTCCAAACAGCATGTGGAGTACAGTATGCCATCAACAAGAAACCCAGACGACTTTCTGACTATGTGATGGATTGAACCTATCAACCACTTGACAAATCCTACAACCTTAGCTTTCAAAAGCTTCACAGAAAGATTCGTGGTGAGGCGAGAACTCCCCTTCCGATTTCGACCATGATTCCGGAAGGCCTGCTACAGGGCGTTCATCCCGGCGTCGCTGAGGTCTCCGGTGAAGCTGGAGAGGCTGGACGAGTCGCTGTTCAAGACCTTCCTGGTGCCACATGATATGAAGTCCAAGCTGGCGCAGCTGGGCTTATCAATCCATAGGATCCATAGGATCCATAAGGGGCAAAGCCATGAATGCCATGAATCCCATAGCAATGAACCATGAGGCCATGAGGATCTGGGCAAGTAATCAAGTGGTCTGTCCCTAATCCTCCGTGACTGGCGGGTCTCTTACCCTTAGAATTGCAGCAAACCTGGGGGGGCGAATGATGAGAGGATGTTCCTATTGAGTCCTGTTGGAACATGACCACTTTTTGGCTTCCATGTTCAATTTCAAGGATGTACTGATGAAAACCCCAAGAAAGAATGTCATGGTTTGCCCTATATCAAGCACAATTCATCTTCATCGAGTAGACTCAGGGTTTCCGTATTGCCAGGTCCATTTTCCAGGCTGTACTCGAAATGACTGGCCAAACAGTTCACGCACTGACGGGCCCCTACCAGATAAATCTGGGTGCATTATCTCGACCTAACAACGGCATCGCCGCAGATGATTGTTAGCAAACAAATCACATCATTTGAAGTTGAGAATTTCCGATAATTCAGTCAGATGAAGGGCATACTCCCCAAACACAGTATTTTTGCCTAGGAATCTCTGAGGTCCTTGCAGCAATACTTGATCCCAACGAACCCTATGTTTTCCATCTCCACAATCGCTAGTTTATTAGGCTTCGTGGATCGTTCATTTCTGGCTTAAACCCATGTTTCCGGCTTGTACAATTGTGTCGGTTGCTCCACAGTTTCTGTTGATCAAGTCGATTTTTGTTGGTGAAATCCACGTTACTGTTGCTTAAATCTCAATTTGTTCACAATTTTGGCTGGTTAAAACCCATATTTTCCCCATGTTTGGTTAAATCACCATTCTGCTTGGCTACATCACCATAAAATGGTGAAGTTTTTGAGCCCCGAGGAAGCCTTGGTGCGCGATTTGTGCCAAGCTGGTGCACGATTTAAAGCACCACGAGCATCGGATGCAGGTGGTCATTTTTGAAGGTTTTAACCCATGAAAAGGAGGGGGGTTATGTGTATATATGGTATATATATATATATGTATATATATATATAGATTTGGGATTCGTGGTGATGTGTAATCATGAGTAGTAATATATATATATATTATATACATACATACTTAAAGTATATATATATGTAATAGTTTTAGTATGTTTTAGTGATTGCATACTATATATCATTGTTTTCAAAACGGTTCTTAGTGGTGATGGATATAATGTATACATATTATATCACACTATGTGTTATTTGTGTCTAGACATGCTAGATATGTAGACATGCTAGATATTACAATGATATTATATAAATATATAGCGATATAGCACACACACACAGAGAGCATATCAGACATGACTTCTGGAAACGAAATGATTGTTTCATTTTTAAAAAAATAATATCTGTTTATGGCTGCTTGGAGCTAATGGCCCCACCAAAGTCTGTTTGACTATCTTCGCCCTGTTTTGGAAACACCACTTTCAGAGTTGACCGACAGCTGCGGCCCCACAAAAGGATCCCAAGGGTCCCTTGAGCTGAGGAGAAAAGTCATCAGGGCTGTTTTCAGTGCAGCTGTGGGAAAGCCTTTGAGGGAAGCCAATCCCTGCGCTCCCACGCTCGGAAGAAGCAGCACCTGATCCCATACATGTGCCATGGCTGCAGAGAAAATTGGGTCGTTGATGTTGGCGATGACCCCTGAAGCCATAGATGTCTTGGAGATTTTCAGAAGGAAATTGGGTCCCGACAGGTTGACTTCCCAGAAAGATCTAGCAGACTTCACCATCATGGCGGGTTTGGTGGGAAAACCCTCGAAGTATGGGGTATTTTCCAGCAAGCCATGGAGCTGATGGCACCAGAGGGTATATAACATATGCATGTATGTATGTATGTATATATATATATATCACACATCTATGTCTCTTTCAATCCCTCCAGTTGTTCTTGGTTTATACCCTCATGACATGGTAAGCACTTCTCGATTTCTATCCGCCACTGGATGTTTTTCACCAACTTTTTCTGGGTGTTCGGCTCGGCAACCTCGTAGCAGAGATATTCAAGGATCATCCTAGTAAAACCAGAAAAAATGTGTGTTTGTTTCTATGTTTGGCGTCTTCATGACACATATTTTCCACCGATTCCATACTTGAGATGTTGATCCCCCTTTTGGTAACCTTTTGCAGACTTGAGCAAGAAAGATTAAGAGAGTAATCCATGGATTTTCGGATTGTCCCAGGTCCCAGTTGTGAATTTTCCCAACCCAGAGCCAGGTTCCGGCCGCCTGAAGAATTGGAGCACCTGCATGTCTCCAGTAGCGAGTCCGACCGTGACGATGGCGAACGCGGCGAACGCGCGGCGGCCACGTCCCACGCAGCCTCGTCCCGTGCACGCCGGGCCACGCGGAAACAGGTGGTGGAGGAGAGGGATGGTCATAGAGATTGGATGACATGATGAAATACTCAATGGATAGGTTTTCTTGGGACAATTTTCACCGGAAAGATTTTCTCATATGAAAAATGGAAGAAATCGGATGGTTTCCGGTGAAGATGTTCCCAAGAAAACCAATCCCAAAGTCTGGTGACTCTTGTTTGACCATCTGGGCAATGGCCCAAACTCCTGATGAGTCTGTTTGGGGACATCGATTTTTTCACTATTCTCCCTATGTGCCTATGTTGCTTACTATGATTGGAGACCTCATGCGACCTGATTTGACACAATTTCATCTATTTTTTGTATGAGAAACAAATCCCACTACATGTATCAAGAAATTGATACTTGGACAAGAACATTTCATGACCCCTTCACCGACCAAAAACTCGTTGACCAACCACTGCCGGGTCCCAGGAGCCAGACCCTGCCGAGACCTTCGTGGTGGTGAAAGGCGAGTCCTCGCGCGTGCCGAACGGCTGTCGCTGCGTGCTGTGCGGAAAGACCGTGGACGTCATGCGCGATCATGACGCTTGGGCATGGAGACACCAGAATTTCTCTGGCCCCCTTAGTTATAAGTTGGTTATAAACCCCGTTTACTATAGTTATATAATATAATATATATATATATATATCTACTATAAACCATGGTTACCTCGTTACAAACCAACTTAGCTAGCCAGAGTCTTAGAGGGCCCCAACATGCAGGGACGCATGGGGATTTAACCAACAACAAAGGTGGTTTGCAGGGTTCAACCAATAAGACTTATTCAATAAGAATTGGGAAGTGATCAAACATGAGAATTTGACTAATGAACATGGGGGATTTTTTTATGGGATATAAACAAGTAGCAGGGAGATGAATTCAATTCTGCAAACAAGAAACGATTTTATCAACCGGTGGATCTAGGGGTACCCAATGGGAATCTCTGGCTATTGGTGTCGAACATGTTCATTTTCCATCCTCATTCATGCTCATTGGAGTCGCAATTGGGGTGCATTTCTGCTAAGTGGGTATCCAGCCATAATCAGAGGAGTTATGCCCCAAATGATGGACGTTTATCACCATGGTTATACTCAATTTTCTATCACAACTGCGTGATATATCCATGTTCTCTCCATCAAGATGCAGTAACTTAAGTATCTCCCATTTTTTCAACCCCTTTGTGGCCCTTCGTTGTTTCTTTAAGGAGCGCCGGTGTCACGTGGGCGCCTTCCAGTGCAGCTGCAGCAAGGCTTGCAGCTGTAGTGAGGACCTGCGGAGGCACAGTCGATCCACCGGGCACCGCATCCATCGACGCTTCCAGCTGTGACCAGTGACCAGTTGAGCTGGTGCCGATGGTGCCGAAAATGGAGAGAAACTGCCAGTTGAATGGGTGGGATGGTGGAGTTTCGCACGGCGATGGTGGCGTTGTTTTTGGGAAGGAGCATTTTTCCGCAAAATGTCTGGGATGGTTCACTCTTGACGAACGGTAGCTTAGCACAGAACGAAGGCAGATGTGAACATTCTTCCCCATAAATTGCATACAATTTCAATGGTGATTTTCACGTCCCCGTGGTAGGATTCCAGCAGTAGCTAGTGGCTGGAAAGTCCACCCATGTCATGGCTGTGTCCATCTGTAGATTCACGATTTTTTCACTTCGGCTGTGTATCAATTCCATGATTGAATTGTGGAAGTGTAGCGACCTCACTACGCACCATAGATCATGCAAAGGTAAGGGGAAGCTACTGAAAAATCACCTGACATTGCAGGTAATCATGAAATGCTTCAGCCGGATTAATCAGAAATGCATTTGGCACATCCATGTAAATCCATGTTTATTGACACCTAATCTTCCACTTTTAGTGGTTAAAACCCCAGTTGTTTAGGGTTAAGATCACGATTTTCGGGTGGTCAAATCCCTAATTTTCAGTTTTTAATGATAAGTTAATTTCTAACTTTCTTTGGATCCGTAGTTTTTAATGGTTAAATCACATTAAATCACATGATCCCTCGTTTCGAGTGGTTCTACCACCACGTTTGGTGCCAAATTCAGATGATTTTTCGATGTCAGGACGATAGTACCGGATCTAGTAGCTCTGATGTGGAAGGCCTTGAAGACCAGGCACCACTGGAGCTGGGGTGGATTTGATGGGTTTTAAGCAACGATTTTAACCAACAAACATGATGATTTGATAGTTTTTAAGCAACAAACATGGTGACTTGACAGATTTTAACCAACACACATGATGCTTTGATGGATTTTATGACCTAACATCAAGTGATTTCGCCGGCTGGCCGATGGGGATTTACTAGAATACCAAGCCATCCATCAGTATCAGCATCACAATGTTAATATCAATGTCACTATCAATATCACAATGGCAATACCCATAGGTATACATCTACATATGTGTATATATATATATATACCCGGTGTTGTTTTACAACATCATTCATATATATATATATATATGTTGTAGCCCCAAACGCTTCCCGACTTCACGCCCGAGATGCGTCCCAAACGTTCCTTCGCTGAGTGGCAAGCAGCTATCCTAGGTGGGAAGGGCGCTTTTTTGGGCCATGGGGGATATCCATGGCCACTTTAGTTGGGAAAATGATGATAATCCATTGGGTTTTGGGGTTTGATCTATTTTCAGACAAACCCCTTTCTTTCGTTTTTTTTGGAATATAACTTGAAGATGTCATGTTTTTTGTCAGAGGAAGATTGAAATGCGTTCAGAGACAAGTTGCAACTGCTGCAATACCCCTTTTGGCTTCGTGGGTTAACCAAAGAATGTGAATATACACTCTAAACCACCCAAACTTGGGAGAGTCACCTCTACAACAGAAGGATGTAAGCCAAAATCAAGTGGGATATGATGACAATAATTTAAACATATCTAAACACAAGACAACTTCAACACAGCCGATGGGTATTTGGGATCTGGCGAAAGAGAAGGCGGACCCAGACGTTTTGATGCTGCACTTCTTCGGTTGCCACTGGAACTACCAACTACACTGATAGACACATCTCCAGAGGATTTTCGGTGAGCCCGTATCAAAAACGTAAAGCACGTAAATCTCATAACTATTAACCATATACTGTATATATATATTATATACACATACATGAGTTTGTCGAAAATGGGGGATATCCCCAAAAAATATTTGAATTGGGAACCTCTTTCTTAGGCGTGAGATTTAGGTATCCTATTGTCACACAAAACAAAAAAGGGTATGTATCCGAAGTTTCAGACACACCAAGATGGAGTCATTTCCACTTAACATCTAGTGATTTCACCGTTCGCTATGGAACATCATCATTTTTGTAGATATTTAAGTCATCGAACTACAACCTACAGGGGGCCATAGATTCCATACCTATGTCAAATCCCTACTTTTTTTTTTGCTGGTAAAAGACTGTTTATTGCTGGCGAATGCTGGCGAATGGCCCAGGTGACGACGACGAGGAGGACGCGGATGCGGCACCGAATCTCTCACGGTGCCTGGGTTTTTCATGATGGGCCGTGGCGGCGGGTGGAAGAGCTGGAAAAATCGTTGGAATGGACGGTTTTTATCAGGAAGAATCATACTTCAATCCGATTTGAAGATAACACATGAGATTTTTGAAACATCACATTTTTGAAGCTTTTGGATTTGTAAGATTTCGTGGTTCCTTTTTTAAATGGTCTAATCCCATCATATTTTGATCCCTCCATCATATCCCATCCACTTTGCCGAGGTCGGCGGGGCCGCCATCAGAACACATGCAACGCGTGTTGAAACATGGCGTGGATGGCAGGGACCTGCAGGAGACATCGCCTTCGCAAAGGTATTTGCTGGTGGAACTAGCCTTGATAGTCATGATAGTCATCTATTAGTCTATTAGTATCTATTAGTGATATTTAATATTAGTATCTATTAGTGATATTTAATAGATTATAGTCAGATATTTATAGGTTATCTGTACAATCGCTGGTTATTATCCGATCGGCGGCCTTGGTAGGAGCTGAATGATGCGGAGCTTACCGCGGTCGCGGAGCAGGACTGGGGAAAGCTGCAAAAAATATCTGGAAAATAGCTTGGACATATCTGAGAAATATCTGGGAAATAAATAGCTGGGAAATATGTCAGAAACATCTGGAAAATAGCTGGGAAATATCTGAGAAACATCTGGGAAATACATGAGAAATAGCTGGGACATATCTCAGAAACATCTGGGACATATCTGGTGCTCAGAAATATCTAGAAAATAGCTGGGACATATAAGGGAAATACATGAGAAATAGCTGTAAAATAGCTGGGAAATATCTAAGAAACATCTGGGAAATACATAGGAAATAGCTGGGAAATATCTCAGACACATCTGGGAAATATCTAGGAAATAGCTTGAAAATATCTGGGAAATATCTGGTAAATAGCTGGGAAATAGCTGGGACGTATCCGGGACATGTCTATCTGGGACATATGTGGGAAATATCTGGGACATATTTGGGACATATCTGGGAATTATCTGGGAAATAGCTGGGACATATCTCAGAAACATCTGGGAAATATCTGGGACATTTTGGGACAATTATGATTGCTACCCTTCGGTAATTTAACATAGCTATGGACAAGGGCCCATTTACAGACTATATATATAAATGCCTATTCAAAGTGGCGATTTTCCATAGCTCTGCTCATTTACCAGAGCCAGAGGGTAAAGAAGTATTTGCATGGATATGTTACATGTATTCTCCGATACTCAAACATGGCAAATTGGAGATCCTGGAAACAATGGAGCTTTATCGCTGGGAAAATCATCGATTCCTGTCAGTTAAATTCACCATGATGCACCATTAACAGATGATTGGAAAACCACGATAAATTTCCATCTCCATTGCTAGTGTTTTACCAATGGAGAAATTACTCACATGGATATTACTCCTAGTAAGGGAGATGGATAAATCACGAATCTCCTAGATATTACTAATTAGGAGATCCATCTCATAGATGTTTAGTAATTCTATACCCATCAAACTATCAAACATATCCCATTCGCTAGGAGCAGCTGGCCAGCGAGCTGGCAGCTATGAATGCCAGTGGGCGCCTGGCTTTGGCCTATGCCGGAGAGCCCGTTGTGATGTGATCGTTGTTTTTTGGAACCCCAACGGAATTCAGGACTAAACATAGGACTTGAACAAGCAACAATTGGAATTTAGTCAGCAAACATAGGAAGTTCATCAGCTAAATTGTGAAGATTGAGGATTTTAAGTATCAGAAAAAAGGATTTTTAAGCGATAGACGCATTGATTTTTAATTTTAAGAAGCCCTTAAAATGAGGATGTGACCTTGAACCAATTGGGATTGAACCACCAATAAATGCATTTCCCAGGCAAAAGGTCCTTAACAAAAGGACACTCCAACTATTTGCTTTTTGATGATACGATGGCTATAAGTGGGTGTGAGGTAACTTGTCTCAAATCGATCTTTTAAAGTTTCTGTAGCCTCCAGTAATTAAATCTGTTTGGAAAATCACCCATTTAAATTTAGTTTTATGATGATCGCATATTTGTCCGTGTTACCAGAGGGCCAGGCCGCGCCAGATCCCTGCCTCCACCCTGAGGTCTTTGTGAAGAAAATGGGCTCTCTGAAGCGCGCCTTCCGTTGGTTCGACACACGTCGCATTGGGAAGATTGCACAAGTTGTGCCTTGCATCCGTTGATTGGGAAGGGGTTGGGGCTGCGGGTGGAGGAGGGGTGATTGGATGGCGGTGGGTAGATGTTGCAAAGGCAATGATGATCCATACTGTAGCTTACTTATGCTTATTTTTCCTTTTCTAGGGGTTTATTTAAACATTCAAGCATTGGGGTTTATTGTTGAGTTTATGAAATATCAGATATGATTGCGGATGGAGACTGATTCTCGGGATGGCGCAGTGTGGACTATGTGACTATTACCACACGTTTTTAGCAGTGTTGTTTAAACTGGGATCTTGGTTCATCACAATTCCTGAAGTGGGTTCTTCCATTTGTGAGTGGGTTCTAACAATTACACACAAGCACCCGCAAGTCGTCTCCCGCCATGAACCAGGCTCTCGTGGGCCATTGGTTTCAAGGATGTGGAGGAAGTCAATCCATTGAACAATTCTAAGGACTCTAAGAACACATGACATCTTGTAAATAGAGGTTTCCTAATATTTGCTACCCCCCAAAACCATCCATGTTAATAGGACTTTCCATTCTAAACCATCCAGCTATTGGGTGTTTTTTTCTAGCCATATGGAACCCCCCCCAAATGGAGATGTTTTCTCGGACCCTTGGGTCCCCCTGGACCGAGCGCCGAGCTGAGGTATGGGATACAGGCTTCACTTTGCTACACATCGATTCCGAGAAACTCACGGGCTGGAAGCAGGGAAACCCGTATTGGGGCAACGACAAAAGACGGGTGAAGTCCTACTTGAAGGGAGAGAATGTCACACTTACAGAATGGTTGGGAGTTTGAGGGACTAAAACGGATGTGCATGTATATACATATGTATATATATATACTGTATACATACCGTACATACACATAACCAATCACTGATGAAGAAACTGGTGAAGTGGAGGGCTCCACAGTGTTCAAGTCGCCATTTTTTCCACAGCTTCATAGTGGCGACCCTTAAAGCCGGCAATCGACTCACCAAATTCGTCGGTTTTAATAGGAACAATCCATAGAATCCATAGCCATCCATCTTTGGGGTTGAGAATCTTGACCCTTCTTCATTTTGAAGCACTCAAATCTGATTGCCCTCTGGTAATCGACCATGGCAGCGGGGAATCCACTATTTTAGTTCGATGACTTTTTCATTAAAACCTCGATTCGGGATTTTCCAGCTAGCCATGACCATTTAGTTTGATGATTTCCAAATAAAACCTCGATTTGCCATGGGGATTTTCCATTGCTTCCAGCTAGCCATGTTTGATGACACCGGAGGTTTTGACGCTTTCCGTTTCGATGGTCAGTGGCCCGAGGCCCTTCGAGATCTTCAAGCAGATTGATATCGATCCCTGTGACGGCTTGATTTCCATGAAGGATGTTGGTGGGCTTTGTGGTTTGAAAATGGTGGTATACTGTATAAAAGGGACCATTTTTATCCATTTTTCATAGGGGAAAATGGATGATAATCATGATCACCTTTAATGGTATATATATACATATACATAATTACATAATTATATATATAGATACATACACATTTTATTTTTAATATAATGGTGATAATGATGATAATCCAATGGTGTATACCTTTCTGAAAATGGTTTTGAAGGTACATGATTTTTCTCAACGAATTGGATATTTTGATCCCATCCATGTGGCCAGAATGGAGGCCATCCCAATGTGTGCCCTTGTTGAGTAGCCAAGTTTCAGAATCTCTTATAGATTATCATATAATACAATGTAATATACATCTGTCAACATGCATCTATACAAATCATTATACATACATAGACTATATTATTCACTCTCTATCTCCCTCTCTCTCTCTATCTCTCTCTGTCTCTCTCTGTCTCTATCTGTCTCTATCTATCAATCTATCTAGCTGGCTAGCTGGCTAGCTATCTATCTATCTATCTATCTATCGACGCCTGGTGTGCATGTTTGATCTTCGAGGAGTGGAAGAGCTACTTCAAGGAAGCGGCCGAGACCATTGCGGCGGAGATGGTTCCTGGTCTTGGCAGACCTCTGGTGATTGGCAGACCAAAAAATGGTGGTTTTAACCATGTATTGAACCAGCAAAACCATTGGTTCGATGTAACTGGAATCATTGGAACACCGGGAGATAGCGATGATCATCCATTGGACTGAGGAAGAGAAGGGCACCAGCGATTTTGAGCAGCAAGTGAGGGCGTGGCTCCACAGCCTGTGGTGTGGTGTGGCAACAGAAAACTTGGTCCAAAAAGATACACACTTGCATTTTCATAGGGAACATGGATTTTTCAATGACGGAAAAAAGGGATTCGGGGGGACCCTATTTTCAGACAACCATATTTTTTATGCAATCATATTTTGATGGTGATTTGTTTTCTACCTGTTCGTTTGAACCACTCACCATGAGTGTCAGGAAACCAGTGGATTTCCATGATTTTTAAACCCAACAATTCACCATCATCAACCCCTCAACATGGGATGAACAACCAAGTAACTTATGTTCTCAATCAAAACATATCAAACCACTATAAAAATCACTGTTCACCATTATTACCCACTATTACCCACTACTATATAAACTATTATTATTCCCTTCACCCAAGTACTATCCCCTCATCGTTTCTCCTGCCAGTTGCGTGGACATGCGATGAAGACCAACGCTGCCAAAAGTCGAAGGTCGGACACAACGAACGTTTGCTGCCGCTGGGTTTCCCACGGGTTTTCCTCATTTCAAAGATGAAACGTTATGATTATTGATTTAGATACAATATAGACAGAATCATACATATATTTATATACATAATTGTGCATATGATTATATATACATATTTCTACATATAATTTGATACATAATTATACATGGCATTGTATACATAATCATATATATATATATATATGTATATATATATGGTCACCCCCCTCCAGGACCTACATTTTCAATTCTCTACTGGTTTTTACAGTATAACATGCATATTTATTGCATCCAATATTTTCATGAAATTTAAGGTCCTGGATCAAAGGGGATGGCCACGTACATTTTTATTGTTAATCTTTAATATCATATGCTTAGCATTATAGGATACACAGTATATTATAAAAGTATATGAAACTTGTGTTTATGATATTTGTGAAGATGAAGCACGGAATGAACATTACATTGTTCTTCATTTCTTGTAGTTGAATGATGAAGCAGAAAGCATTGGATTTTTTTTGTGTCAGAACAATGCCTTGGTATGACTGAATACAGCAGACACTTGTGTAAGTTTTAGGTAGTGAGTGGACAAGAAAGCAGACCATTTTTTTTGCCAAGCAGAATGCGAAAATCCGCGCAACTCCTGCAGCATCTTGGCTGTGGCAGACCACTAATATTCTGGTTCTTATGCCAGTAGGTCCATTGAGCTGCTCGAATTCTTCGGGTCAATGTTATATATGTAATTATTATGCTATATGTATATATATATACATATATACATATACACATATATATACATATATATATATACATACATATATATATATATATTATATGTACACCGCCATATATCTCGGAAACTATCATAGCATATTTTTAAAGAAGATGTCTATAAGGCTTTTAACCAGGGAGATGATGATCCCTGCCGCCTGGTCAGGAATCGCAAGACGGCCTATAACAAGGCAGAGGGGTTTCGTACGGCATGGCAATTTTTGTAGAGAATATCTATTAAAGATGGTTCATGTCCATTCGTAACATTTAATATCTATTTTGTATTATTTTGTTGTGATCAAGAATGGGATTCATATGGTTTAGCCTCTGGTAATTTAATATAGCAATGGAACATCACCATTTTTATCAGGATTAGGTAAATCATAGCAATGTGAAATAACCGGAAGGTAATTAACCATTGGAGTTTTGAATTACACCTCGTGTTAAAGTAGAAATTCAACTTCATAAGTTAGCTCGATGGTTGTTTGCGAGGTAGATGTGACACATCCAAGAACAAATGATACCTAGTTTTACCACTCGTGTTTTGTTCCTGCCTTATACACCTTGGATACATGGGGTCAGACAGGACATGATAATTGAGAATCCCCGACCTAAATGGAGGTCTTGATGGGAACATCATCTATTTCTATGGAGTTTTTAAGTAATTTTAATGGGAAAACACATCTATCAATGGTGGATTTTGTTGGGAAAATCATCGAACTAAATGGTGGATTTTCCCGCCATGGAGCTGATGAAACCGGAGATGGCCAAGTTGGATGAGGGCTGTGAGGGCTCTCTGGCCAGGATCCATGGCTGTTGCAGATGAAAGAGAAACAAGCCATCATGAAGCACGAAGAGGAGTGCTTTGGGGCAGCGAAGTGGGCCTTAAAAAAGGGACCTGTTTAGCTGGTTTGGCTGCCAATGTGGACTGAAAAAGGCTTGAAATGCAGGCTTTTTCATGCAGGTTTTTTTCGCAGATATTGTGGATAGCAACAAGATCTTTCGGAGGACTTGGTTTTTCAGTATCCTGTCAGCTGACCCAAACTCCTTGTTTATTGGGAGCTACCCTCTGGTAAACTAACATAACTATGGAAAATCACCATTTTTAATGGGTAAATCCACTATGAATCACCATTTTCAATAGCTATTTTGACATAACCAGAGGTTAGTTGTAACTGGCTGGCGCTGTAACTGGCAGGGGATGACTGGGGATGAGTCAGTTTCACAGGACTTTCGCCGCCGGGTCACGGACAAGTTGATGACGCTACAGGAGACGGAGCGACTTGGCCTTTGGGCCGGTGCCTCACTGGTAACGAAGGATTCTAGTGATTCACCATGGAATTTCCCATGAAATCACCCATTACCATGAAAAAGAAAGGGATTTTCGAATTTATCATCGACATGTTTTGCTTAGACTGAAACCTGGGGGGTTTGACCAGGAGAAATGGCTGACTAAACCTTTGAAGCTTCGAAAATAGGTGGTAATCAATGATGCAAAGGTAGAAAATCCCGATTTTTCAGTGGAGTCTCATAAATAGATGGATGAAGATGGGGGAGTTGCTGCCATGTTTGATTGCCGGAGGGTAGAAGAGATTTTGGAGGCGCTTCCTGTCAATTGTGGCGTTTGAGTCCACACTAATGTCCATTTTTCCGAATCAAGCCTCAAGGCCATGTGCGGTTATTGCACTCTTACTTCCTCAGAATTTCCCACACCTTGCATGCTTGTTCTCGGATTTGTCAAGCCCTGATCAATCAACCCTGGTTGATTTATCAGGGGGACCGGAGAGCAACATGTGATGTCTGCTACTACAATGATATCCTCCCAATGACAATCAGCCAGCTGGTTTCTTAATCCGTAGTTGCGTGCCCAATCACTGATATTCTCCAGCTTGGATAATATAGATGTTGGTTAATTTTCCAACCACATTTATCTGGGTAATTTACAACGACCTCACTGCGACCTCACTATAATCATAGTTAGTAAGGGGAATCATCCCAAAATGGCCTTAATTCAGGATAGTGAAATATTATAATTTACCCAGATTTATTTCTTCGTTGCCATCATAGATATTCTCCTCAACCGAAGTGCAAGATCTTGGCAGATTTTCTCCAGGATTTGGCAGATTTTGACCAAAAAAAAAGGGGGGGCGATCAGAATTCGAAGAGCTCCTTGGAATGGATTCTTTCATACTGCAAATCCCAAACTCCAATATATATATATAAACATATAGACACACACATATATCTGTATATATATATATACATGTATATGAACATATATATATATATATACATACACATGTATAGAAACACACACACATATATATATAAATAACTATATAAATACATACATAAATAAAACACACATACATATGTACGTATACACGTACACGTACACATATGTGTACACATGCATGTGTTCACATATGTATATACACGTAATGATGTTTATCAAACAACCAGAATTTCCCACATCCTGCAACTCTAATTCTTGCACAATTTCACACGATTATCCCATCATTTTCCCATAAAGTCCTCAATCTTCTGGGTGAAGTTCACCATCTTGATGTGACGTGGATATATTATGGATGTGAAATTTATCATATTATTACGTTTTTTTTTTCTTAATGGGAAATGTAACCATCATATTCTGGATGACACCCATGAATATGTTCATTTCTGATGTGTCAAATCAGACCATAATGATTTTCATACTGACCCATAATATTTTATAATATCCATAAGAAATTAAAAAAATGATGACGTGATATTTCCCATAAGATTCCCATCTCCACCATGGAGGTCCTTCACCTTCGGCCGCGAATGGCTCTGCGATGTGGATGGCAAGCTGTCGCCCGTGCGGCGAAGCGTCATCGTGGAGGAGGCCCCCGAGAGGGGGCTCGTTCCGTCTAACAGTTTACCCATTGAAAATGGTGATTTAATGGGATTCTAATGGGATTTTAATGGGATTTTAATGGGATTTTCATGGGATTTTAATGGAATTTTAATGGGATTTTAATGGGATTCTAATGGGATTTTCATGGGATTTTAATGGGATTTTAGGCCACCCTTACTACTCCCATTATATATCACAATTGATAATAGCCGCTTGTAATCCATGTTAATCCCAATCTTATTATCAGATTATCATTATAATTGGGATTATAACTCCCCAAAAAACCAATTGCCATAAACTCATGAAATATGGATGGTACACATGATGATAAGTTCCTATTGGCATTGGTGATTTTCCAGTTCACCATGTTAAATGCCTTTTGTTTTTTAACATAACGAGTTGGAACATCACCAGTTTTAATAGGTAAAAGATCACAATTCAGCTATAAATGGGCAATTTTCCCTAGGGTGCATACACGATATAATCATATTATCATTGTAATACTATTCACCGTTATTTAATCAGCATATACTATCACTGTATATCATCATTGCATGTCATCATTACATAATACATATTTATATATACATACATAAATATAATGATATATATATATATACACATATTGACACCATGTATATGACAATCTAATATCAAATATTTTTCATATATCATATATCATAACTTAAAACTTTGTTTATGATATTATACATATAATCTTTTAAGTCCATGATGTAATTGATAATCACATATCATATACCATATGTTATTATACATACCCTCTGGTAATTTAACATAGCTATGGAAAATCACCATTTTTAATGGGAAAATCCACTATAAATGGCCATTTTCAATAGCTATGTTAGTTTACCAGAGGGTATACATGATATTATCATTTTCAACCTCCAGGTGGCCGAGAAGCTCCGACTCTTCTCGCTGCCGAGCCCGGCACTGGTGGACCTCAAAAGCCTTCATAGGTGCGGTCACCGCGCTGAGGGTGGGGTTAGCCATCAATGTATTAATGGGTTTTATATGGGTTTTACCTATCAAATTAATAGGACAAATGGATACAAATGGGTGATTTAACGGGATTTACCATGTTTTACCGGTCAAACACAGTGATTCTAAAGGATTGAAACCGGGAAGCAATGTTTTTTCTTTTTAAATACATAGGATTTAACCAAGAAACAGGTGTTTTTTTAGAATTTAACCAAACATGTTGATAAAAAATGGTACTGTAGTTAAATTGAAACCAATACATGGGTTGGTCTGCAAGTAATTAAACCAAAAAACATAACATATGATTCATCATCATTGCGGACCATCAAAGTGGTTATTTTAAGGAGGTTTCCCACATTTTGCAGAGAGACACACATGTGATTTTAACATGTTTCAACCATGAACAATTGGGATTCGATATGATTAACACCATCGAAAAATAGGGGGGTTGACTCGAACCAGGAAGAATTGCGGTTGAGCCGGGGAGTTGACCAAATTAGGGTTTCATCCGATACAGTTCCATTACATGAATGGAGTTCAATGGGCAAATATCCCAGTGTAAACGATAGACTATCACATTATATCCACAACAAATCAGAATGCAGTCAAACATGTTTTTATAAGGGCCAAGAATGGAGGCTCAACGGTAAAACAAAACATGGATGGCCCCAGCAATACTTAGAATAGAAAAAACAAAATCAGTGGCCTTTATCCAATTGGGTCAATTGGATTTATCGCCCATCAGATGTTTGAGGAGCATCAGCATGACCGTGGACTCCAAGGTGGGGGAGTTGCCTTGACCAATGACTGGATGAGTTGGGAACCAACAGTCAACGGTGATTTCACTGCCAGGAAATCAAAATATATCTCCCCATTCAGTGTCTGTTCAGTTCTATGGTGACCAGATTTTTTTCCTATATATAATGTGTTATAATATTATAATCCCATATAATCCCATCATATAACCATATATAACCACTATGATTGGTATTAGAACCAGTATTTCCATTGGGAACATTTTCTGAACTTCCAGATTTTTTGGATGTCCTGATCAAGGACTCCTGGCCAAACTGGCCATCTTACCAGCTTCGGAGCTTGACAAAGATGGGCGGCTCCACCACGGCCAATGGCATGTTAAATTTGTTTGTTTCCACCATCAAAAAGGCCCAACATTCACTGAACCATCGGATGTCACCATTGGAAAATCTCACATTTTTGGGTTCCGGGATTTTCGATGTTCAGAGAAATCAAAAATAGCGCAAGCGCATTCATCATATGTTCCTGAAGTCCCAAGTTGGGTGAAGGAAGAGTCCGAGATGGAGTACAGTCTGTTGCCATACCTCTCCATCTCTCAGGTCGCGATGCCCTGTTGGGGCACTGGGAATGGTGAGTGGTAAGTTTCGCCCTAGGAATAATGGTGATTTAGATTTAGCCAACAAGAATGGATGATTCGTGGAGAATTAGAGGATAATTCATGGATCATGATTGATATATACCCTCTGGTTTCATCACATGTGGGAATCCCTCGAACTAAATAGAGGTCTTGATGGAGAAACATCGAACTGAATGACTTCATGTTGTTTTTTTTCGTTACGTTTGATTACTGGGATGCGTATTATTACGCAGCTATGGATCAACCAATAGACGTTTTTTACGGAGTTGGTTTGATCCGGTTGGATGTTTCACCCAGCCGTGACCTCGAGGAGGAGGGATCCTTCACGCCCAGCGGCACGGATCCGGGGAGCATCTTGGTGATGAACCTGACCGAATATGCCCAGGAGATCGAGGACTGGGATCCCAACCAGGGAATTCAGCAGATTTTGAGGAGTTTCCCTTCAAAAAATCGAGTGGTACCCTGTGGGGCCCCCACTTTTACAGTGTTTTATGGTGTTTTTTTTTGAAAAAACATGGTTTTGTTTCATTTATGTTTCATTTATTTTCATTTATATATGTTTCTGTATTAATCCTTAACTCTAGTTTTGGCTGCTTGCTTTTTGTAGCTCCATTGGTTTTGATAGGTGGTCTTGGTATATGCATGCCAAAGTTCTTTGCCCAATATCCTCTTGAAACAAAGTATATTCATTATATCAGTTGGTACTTCATGTGGATATATAGGCACTACATAGGTATACAGCTACTGCAGAGATTATATATATATATATTTAAAACACTTTGTATCTGCATTGATGGTCTTTGAGATTGCAGTGCCAGGTCGCCTTTTGGTTGACACGACAGTTCCAATAACATTCTTATGCAAATGGCAGTGCAAATTTCAAGTTGCTGTCTCTGCCCAAGTAATTGCAATATTTTTGCATACTTCATGGTGATTTGCTGCATCAACGCACAAGCAAGGCAGCCATTCTATAGATACAATTGTTTGGAGTTTGGTAAGGTTGCTTAGGTGTTTCTTTTACATGGTTTTGTGTCGTTCTGGTTCCCATGACGAACTTATACTGACATAGTTTAAATCTTACCCACAGTCATGAGTACATTCCTTATCAAACAGCCATGGCAACAGAATGTTTGCCATTATATCTGATATCTGCAGTGACACAGCAAATCACCATGGAATATGCAGGAAACATGCTCCTTCTGGAAGGGGGACATGGAAGTGCCCTTGGAATTTGCCAACTCTTGTGATCAACAAGTATTTTAAGCAAAGAACTGTTACTGCGTTAACACCTGGGAGAATACCACTGCATATGCAAAAAAGGTGTACAAAACTTGTGTTTGTAAGGGCATAGGTGACTTATATTCCACCCATTCCATAACTGTATGTACTATATAAGAAAAATGTGTTTGTATATAGAACATAGTTGCATTTTGAGTGCATATGCAGCTTGGATGTGTTGACACAGCAAATGGCTATGGCATGTGCAAAAAACTGTATTGCTTATATAACAAGGAACCCTTTAGATATCAGTGCATGTTTGAAGCTGCCATTTCTACTTTATATATACTGCGCACTTGTGACAATGCGCTTGCATACTGGCTGAAACTATCCCTCCGCTAAAACACAAACAGCACAGGAAACTCTTCATACAGTAGATTCATCAAAGAACTAAGAACAGGAGTGAGTATTGATTACAAGGATGGAGAAGAGACTCCTTTCCATATGAATGCATGCTGGGAGCTGCTACTTCCTAGCCCCATGTGTTGTGTCATAGCTGTTTTCTGTCAAGTTTTATAAACACTCTTGACTCTTTTTGGGTGTTACTCATCCTGTCAGAAAAGCATAGCCAGGCAGTTATGGCAATAGGGTACCTGCATTACATGTGCAGTGACATAGCAAATTACTATGCAATATGCAGGGAAAACACATATTTTTGGAGAAAGGATAAGTTGGATTTGCCCCTGCCATTTGCCAACTCTTATGATCAAAGTCAGTTGCAACCAAAGAGTTTTAATTACATTGAATCCTGGAAGAATTCCATTACATATGCAAAGTATATGTGGAAGATGTGTATATGTAGTGGCATGCGCTACTTGTGTACCATCCATATCATAGCTGCACACACACACACTAGTACTAACAAGGAACATGCAAGTCCATCAATGTCTCTCTCTCTCTCTATATATACATACATATACACATTATATACATAATATGGCTACAGTGACATTCTAAACACATATGCACCTTGGATGTGTTGATACAGCATATGGCTATGGCATATGCAACAACCATGTTGCCTATATCACAATGAGCTCTTGAGACATCAGTATCCACTTGAAGACTGCTATTTATTATATATATAAATACATATTGTATACTTGTAGCAAGATTATTATATACTACCAGATCTGAAACTACTTCCTCACTAAGCACAAACATTACATGATGTTGTTCATGCACTAGATCAAACAATGAAGACCACGTCTATTACTTGCTCAAAAAGTTCTGGAACAGCAAACTCTCTCCATGTAAAGCATGCTGGGAGTTGCTATTTCCCATTGTGTTATATTTTTGAAAATTAAATCATTGTTTTTTTAAATTTCCCTTTTTGTTTTTAAATGATGAACGGACCAGTGCAGGGCAAGGTTGAGTCCTGCAGTCTATATAGTGTTGTACCGGAATCTAGCTAGACCGTCCGGCTAGACCGTCCAACTAGAAAGGGGGTGCCAGTCCGTACATCCCCGGACTGCTCCCTAGTACATAGCCTGGAGGGCGGGTCGAAAGTCGTTTTTTTTTTTGCTTTCCGACCCCCCTCCCTCCATGTGTATATATATATATATTAATATGTTGTTTTCTTTTACTGTAGGTCAATCCCGGTGATCCCTGTAGACATGGATCCTTAGACATCCCAAGAGATACCTGTAGATTCCTTCTGGAGACCCCTGAAGATTCCTACAAATTTGTGGAAATTTGCAAGGATCCCCAGAGATGCTGATCCCTGGAGATCCAAAGAGATCCCCCCAGAAATCCATAATCAATAAAGGTATATGACTTAATCAATAAAGGTATATGTGCAAAGATTCGAACAACACAGGATCAAATGCGATATGGGAAAACTCCTGCATTTAAAGAACCGGGGTAAAATGGTGGCCCCACAAGGTACCTTTCTGAAAAAATCGGGGATATAACCAGGAGGAATGTGATCATTGGCATAGGATGCTCGTTTGTCAGGGGTAGCCTGGGTAAACACATGGCTGGACCGTTCTCACATGAAAGTAGACTGAAAGACAGACAGAGAGACAGAGAGACAGAGAGACTGAGAGACAGAGAGACAGAGAGACTGAGAGACAGAGAGACAGAGAGACAGAGAGACAGAGAGACGGAGAGACGGAGAGACGGAGAGACGGAGAGACGGAGAGACGGAGAGACGGAGAGACGGAGAGACGGAGAGACGGAGAGACGGAGAGACGGAGAGACGGAGAGACGGAGAGACGGAGAGACGGAGAGACGGAGAGACGGAGAGACGGAGA
>CAMXCT020001641.1:0-32500 GCA_947184155.2 Cladocopium goreaui | reverse complement strand
TTTCTATAAACCTCCCAGCCAGCCATGTTTGATGACCTCTTGGAAGGCTCAATGGGCTGCGACAGAACGAGGGCTGTATGTTCAATGAGCTGCTTGGCCTGGAAATGTGGTGGATGTTTTTTTTTAGTTGGATGCGAAAGGGGGGGTCCAAGAATTGGAATCCCAAAATTGCAGTTTTGATCCTAACAACGATGATAAACCGCGGGATTTGTGGTACCCAACTTTTGAGCTAAACCCAAGTCAGTAAAGAATAGGAATGAACAATCAGATACAACTGAAGGACAATTCAGTGCAAGACCATCCAAAACAGAAAGCAGTGCTTAAAATATAGTCATTCGCAGCATTGTTTTTGTTTGAGATTCTGCGCTTGGGATATCTATCCCCTACAAGAGTATCTGTTTTGTCCGTGGCCCTTCAGAAGCAAGGAATTATCATCACAAAGCTGTTCCAGTGCTCTGATGCCATCGCTGAGAGCATTGACAAGTTGGTGAACCGGTAACGACGAAAAACATGGCGATCTCAAGATGCATATGAAAGAACCCGCAGAACCTTGAGATGGCACCCTTGAAAATGGGTGAATCTGAATCAATAGGAAGAATATGGAAAACTCATATCCGACACTTTTTTTGGCTTCTAGGTTTGGTAACTAGCCACAAAGATCCGCACAAAGGCACAAAGGACCAGTTGCGCGCTCTAACTCGTAGCATCAGAGACAGATAGACCTGCTTGGATTCTGCCTGGAATGATTCGTCATCATCATATATCACATATCATCTATCACCTATCGTTGTCATCGTCATCGTCATCATCATCATCATCATCATCACCACCACCACCACCAGCACCAGCACCAGCACCAGCATCAGCATCGTCGTCGTCGTCGTCGTCGTCGTTGCATTGTTATCCTTTTCATCCACATCATGCTCATCACCTCATCTCTTTGTTTCTTGGTAAGATTGAAACAGAACTGCCTATCATGGGCATCTCTCCACGGTGGTTGCCTTGTGTTTGGGCTAGGAAGGGCTCTGTGCTTTGATGTTGCGCTTGTGATTTTGCTGATCACTGTTACAGTTGCTACAGGGTGCCGGGGATGTCCCAAAACATGCTGACACGAGTGGACTCTTTTTGAGAGTAAATGGAGGATCTTCGCCCAATCATGGCTTCATCATGAGGATCTTAACTTGTTTGCTTCCTGTGTTGAGTCAATCTTCGAGCTCTCACATCCAATCCTTTGCATCCCAACCTGCGCTAAGGGATCTTTCACCGGAAGAGACAAAGCTCGTTCGTGTCGACTGCTCAGATCTCCCCACCAGGGATAAACCTGAGGCCACCAGGCATCCATTGGGGAAGATCCAGGTGTTTTTGGGCAATCTATCATTACTTGTTGTTTGTTTACTATAGCAATGAAATAATGGACACATCCTTCTTTGAAGGGATAAACATAGAATTATATACTGGTTGGTGGGTCCAAACATTGTCATTTTTGTTGTATGATACTCATTGATGTTACATGTTGTAATATTACGTAATATATTATTCTATGTGTATCAAATAATATCATATATGAAATATTTCACAATGCTGAAAAACTCAAGCCACATCATGTGTCCCTCCATTTCTAATGAACATCTTATACATCACTGTTCATCACATACATGCATACATACATGTGAATGATATATGTATATATGTATATAATCATATATATATATAATCATATATATATATATATATATGTAATCATATATATATATAACAATAACATATATATATATATAGTCAATGGAATCATATACACATACAATCATATGTATATATATACATATATATATATATACATATATATATATACATATACATACATATATATATATATATGTACCGATATATTTTTTGTCCATACACTTGCACATAAAGTCCCAAAGATGTACTATACCAGTGGATATCCACCCTGAGGTCCTCTCTGAGAACATGGGTTTCCTGACAACTCGCAACAGCGATGGCACCCTGTCGGTGCCGGACCCAGAGCCCATTGTCCAATCTGGAATGGAATACTACATATATATTTGGGTACATATATATATATAGGTACATATATATATATATGTATTATAGAACGTATGTGACATACATGATATGGTATATGCATATCAATATTATTCGTATAGGTTATAATGTACAATATTGCGTAATCTCTCTCTCTCTCTATATCTATATATGTATATATGTATGTATTTATTACACAATTATATGGGCCGCGTGCCCGTGTGCCCGTGTGCCCGGAGGGCTGTGAGGAGACCTATCTCATTATATGGTATATGAGCACGAACAGATGTGTATTTGTGTATATCACAGTGATTTGGGCACTTCTGACATGGGATATTGATGTGATTGTTACTGTTGTGTTGTTGATGTGGGATTGGATGCGTGTCTCAGTTTCTGGAGAGTGAGGGGTTCCCGCAAATCGCATCAACCATGAGATGGTGAACAGATTGTCGGAGTCACAGCATTTGAATCGAAACACTGCAACAATCGCGAAAAAACTACCCACATTCCCATGGTGAATGATGAGGACATACCCTCTGGTAATTTAACATAGCTATGGCTATGGAAAATCACCATTTTTAATGGGAAAATCCACTATAAATGGCCATTTTCAATAGCTATGTTAGTTTACCAGAGGGTATTAGGACATATTAGGGGACCCAGAGTTTGTTGTGACTTTGCTTGTGATTTTTCATCATTTTCCGTCTCAGCACATCCAACTTGGGGATACCCTCTGGTTATGACTAACATAACTGGCTGGAACATCACCATGCTATTAATAGGTAAACCATCTATTTCCATGGGCCATCTATACCATGGCGAACTGTTAGTCATAACCAGAGGGACTCTGTTTGGGTTGCTCTTCATCCCGAACGATGGTGGATTGTATGAGGATGTTCCACAGCCAACTGGCAGCACCAAGTCAGAGGTAGTTTCTAGTGGAAACTGGAAATATGAAGTAAATCTCGAAGTAACATTCTGGTTGCACACTGTTCAGCATCCAAAATTGGAGGTTACTAACCACTTCCCAATGTTTTTTCCCATGGTCCCATGGAACAGTGGCTGGATCGGACTGAGGCGTTCAACTTGCAGGACTTTGCCAATGAAGTGAGAGACCAACTGACCGCCCTCCCCATTGGGGAGGAAGTCAGGCGCTGGCCCGGAGGGCCCGGAGGGCCCCAACACCTGCGGATTTTTGTTGGGATCACGGCAGTCACTGTCGGACGAGAAATGAGATCCAAACAACCTGCATTGATGTCTCTGAAAGTTCTAGAGTGTGATGGAAAAAGAAGGTTGTAACATGTTGTACCTGTGTAACTATCCCCATTTTTCAGAACCAACAGCGAAGCCACCTTTTTGCACCTCGGGTGCGTGGCAGGATAGCCATTGGAACCAAAACGGTCGGGGAACCTGGAACCCGTCTGAAAAATGGGGGAGACCGTTATAGTTAGACCATCTTATAGCGATAAAATGCCAATTGTAAAATGGCTGAGTACCATCTGGTTATGCCTAACATAGCTGGCAAGATCCACCATGCTAGTAATAGGTAAACCATCTCTTTCTATGGGTCATCTATACCATGGCGAACTGTTAGTCATAACCAGATGGTACCTATATGTACCTATTGTAACTGATGCTTGGAACGTTTGAGTTCTGTTGTGATGAGATTTGCAGAAACCTGTTGGTGATTTAGCTATTTACATCCACAGATTTCGTCATCTCCACTTATCGATGGATCCAGAATTTTACTTCATTTTAGGCTGGTCATGGATGTAGATCTCCCCATTCTTCGGAAAAACCTCCCCATCTTCCTTACAAAAAGCAGCATCATTTTGTTGCATTTTCTGAAGAACAAAAAAAACCTTTTCTGTTGGTCATCCTTCCGAATCCTTCCGACTTTTCCGACTAAAGTCGCTGAGAAAAGGAAGAGCAACAGCTCATGGTCTTCCGACTAATCCAAGAGCTAGGCGGGTTTCCGCCAGCGCTGGATTCATAAAGAGCAAATGAGAATGGCATGGGGTGTAACAGTGTAACCAACAAATATGAAAAGCTGGGTTGGTGAACCAAGTTATCGGCAAAGGTTTCGACCAAGTTTGGGGGAACATCTAGGAAGGTTTTGTTTGAACATCAATGATCCAACCGCTGCAGGGCTCCGCTAAACATCGTCCGTTTGGTTTGCTGATGGTAGGATTCCATCCGTGGAGGTCCACTCGATTTTCGGAAACTTTCTCACACGACGGTGGTGGATTCCA
Organism: Cladocopium goreaui; assembly: GCA_947184155.2. NCBI lineage: Eukaryota > Dinophyceae > Suessiales > Symbiodiniaceae > Cladocopium > Cladocopium goreaui. Next base: position 28,202 of record CAMXCT020001641.1, on the reverse strand, counting down.
TAGTTATTGCCTGTTCAATCACTATTTGATCTTGATTCAATCCTTATTCTTGTTGATTTACCCGCAAAAAACATCCATGGTGTTGTTGATTTACTGCCAAGGCCCATGAAGTCACTGGTATTTCACTAGCTAAATGATGTTGCCCAAAGTCCGGGGGAATAGGCCTGGAAGCTCGAGAAGAAGGGACCAAAAAATCGAGGTACCAGGAATGGGCCAGGAATGGGCTGAGAATGAATGGTATGGTTTGGATGATGATGACGATGACGATGACAATGAGGATGTTGTTGTTGATGTTGTTGTTGTTGATGTTGTTGTTGTTGTTGATGTTGATGTTGTTGTTGTTGATGTTGATGTTGTTGTTGTTGTTGTTGATGTTGATGTTGCTGTTGATGTGGTTGTTGTTGTTGTTGATGTTGTTGTTGTTGTTGTTGTTGATGTTGATGTTGTTGTTGTTGTTGATGTTGTTGTTGTTGTTGCTGTTGATGTTGTTGTTGTTGTTGTTGTTGTTGATGTTGTTGTTGTTGTTGTTGATGTTGATGTTGTTGTTGATGTTGATGTTGTTGTTGTTGTTGATGTTGATGTCGTTGTTGATGTTGATGTTGATGTTGTTGTTGTTGATGTTGATGTTGATGTTGTTGTTGTTGTTGATGTTGTTGTTGTTGTTGTTGTTGATGTTGTTGTTGTTGATGTTGATGTTGTTGTTGTTGATGTTGATGTTGTTGTTGTTGTTGTTGATGTTGATGTTGTTGTTGTTGATGTTGATGTTGTTGTTGTTGATGTTGATGTTGCTGTTGATGTTGTTGTTGATGTTGTTGTTGTTGTTGTTGATGTTGTTGTTGTTGTTGATGTTGATGTTGTTGTTGTTGTTGATGTTGATGTTGTTGTTGTTGTTGATGTTGCTGTTGTTGTTGTTGATGTTGATGTTGTTGTTGATGTTGATGTTGTTGTTGTTGTTGATGTTGTTGTTGTTGTTGATGTTGATGTGGTTGTTGTTGTTGATGTTGTTGTTGTTGTTGTTGATGTTGATGTTGTTGTTGTTGTTGATGTTGATGTTGTTGTTGATGATGTTGTTGTTGATGTTGATGTTGTTGTTGTTGTTGATGTTGATGTTGTTGTTGTTGTTGATGTTGATGTTGCTGTTGATGTTGTTGTTGTTGTTGATGTTGATGTTGTTGTTGTTGATGTTGATGTTGTTGTTGTTGTTGATGTTGATGTTGTTGTTGTTGTTGTTGATGTTGCTGTTGATGATGACGAATCATTGTTGTTATTATCATTTATCACTATTCTTTTATATTATATACTATTGTTATAATGATTACTATTGTCATTCTTCTCACGGCAACAATACATTGTATGGTCACTCTTGTCACCATTTTCCACTCTTACTCTTTGAAGACTCTGATCATCATCGAGTTGGGGGCGTCAGCGGCGCCCGCTTTCAGGGAAGTGATCATCTCGAACCTCGTGCAGTTTTTGAGCACTGCCAAGGAGAAGATGATTGCCGCACAGGACGGTGCGGAAGCCCAGGAAGCCCAGGGCCGGACGCAGCAAGGCGTCGCCCATAGGTTAACCTGTACATCCTGTACTATGTCATGGTCATGACTGATAACTGAGGGTAGCCCCTCTGACTTAGGACCCCCCCATATTTTGGGCTTGGTGGTTTCAGACATGGGGGTGGGTCAGAACCTATTATTATCAATTCTAATGGGATGAACATCCATTTACCAGCTATTTTGGGGTTCACTAGGTGCCAGGGTTTTGACCAATAGCCACATCTTTTGCTTATTTTCAAGCCTAGAAATGGGATGATGATTCTAGCTGACGAACATATTCCGAGGGGTGGCTCAACCATCAACCATCAAGCAGTTGAGATATGAACATGCTAGTTGATTGATTGGTTGTCAACATGGCTGTTGATTCGTCAGTCACATCGTAGGTCCTAGTTGATTATGAAATAGCTGTTGTTAATATCTGTTAGTTGTTATATCCATCAACATCACTGGTCAATTATTGTTGATTGTTGATCATTAGCTGAGAATATATGATTGGGGTGATGGAAGACCGATTGGATAACTATCGGCGATTTGGAAACTACGATTCGGAAACTACGGTTGGGAAACTAACAATCTCTGCTTCAGTAACTGCGTTTCCCCGATTTGGAAACTATGATTCCGAAACTACACATCCCCGATTTGGAAACTTGTTATTCATCATTAGTTGTTAGCCATTAGTTCCCTGTCCAGCGAAGCCCTGTTGGGTTGTTTCAATCTCCGGGACGCCGGGACTGATGGAACAGTCCAACCTTGATGGTGGACATCTAGTACCAATCTGTTTAACTATTGATTATCAATCACTAGGACAAATTTATTGGTGGTTATTGATCATTCGCTGTGAGTCATAAGTAAATAATTCGTCAATAAGTAGTTAATCATTGATGATTATATAATTGTTAACTATATTATGTATACACCCATTATTGTCAACATCACTAGTTGATTATTGTTCACTATTCATTGTTAATACCCTCTGGTAAACAAACATAGCTGTTGAAAATTGCTATGTATAGTTGATTTACCTGTTAAAAATGGTGATTTTCCATAGTTATGTTAGCTTACCAGAGGGTATCTTAGTGGTCCTGAAAAACAGCGGACCGGAAGCTGTTTGAAGCTGCTCCACCAAGGCGAGATGTTGGAATTCATCCTGCCGCCACAGGAGAAACAGCGACTTTTCAGTTTTTTTGTGGATGAAAAGGCTTGAAAAGGAAGATGGAACCCCAAGAATTGGAACATCATGATGTTTTTTTTTTTCTGAAAACTTGGGTTCCACGTTAGATTTTATATCCAGTTCCCATTTGCGTCAACTTTTGGAGGTATGGGGCGGCCAGCTATGTGTTTCTTTTCCTCGGACTTGTTGAACTGTTGGGTATGAAGTCATTTGACACGGTGCATCATGATTCATCACATGGAAGTTGGTCCAATGATTGTTTAGCTTTCTGCTCATGTCGACAGCCACACAACTTTTGCGCGTTCCATTTCCTCAGATTCCAACCGGGACCTGAAGCCTACTGTGAGACCAAGGGTTGCAGCATCCTCTGAAGCCCAACATAGGGGTGCGATAAGAGCAGAGCTTCCAAAGAACACACAAAATGACTATATCATACAAGGTGAGGCCCCTATAGTAGCTAAGTTGACTTATAAATTGGTTAACTGTGGTGTATTATGGTTTATGGGAGACATAACTTTATTTTATTCGTGTTTCCGGCCCTGGGTCTGTCCGAAAAATGGGGTACTCAATCGAAACAAATCACTGCAAAGCATCATTTTTCCAATCTCAAAATGGATCAACTCATGATTGGATCCCTCATCATTGGGTCAACCGTTCGGTCAACCAATACCCAATGTGTCTATGATCAGCTTGGATCAACTTGGATCCCTCATGATTCCTCTATCAGACGAGATTTGGATTTAAATCGCCGGTCGACGCAAAGGCAAGTGGCGTTTTTTGATCTGGCCAAGGACTACGCTTTCGAGCCACTTGGGGAAGGGTGATCGGGAGATGATCGGATGGTGGATGTCAAAAAGGGGAGGTGAAAAAAGCATCACACATGGGAAGAGGATCCAGACATTCTGGTTGATGAGAAAACATATTATATCTGGAGATATAAGAAACAGTTTGTTTAAGTTTATTCTCCAACCCCAGACATGGGATGATGACCATATTTTTCAATTCGGTGGCTCAACCACCAATCAGATATGGGAGTCTACCAATTACCCAATCAAGGGACATGTCTACTCAAATGGGATAGGTTTACAACATGTTCCCCGCAATAAAGGGACACCAAAAGCACAAAACACAGACTTTATTGGGACACATGTCAGTCTTCAAGCAAATGAGTTCCAGTTGGAGGTTGGTAATGTACCCAATGAAATTGGAACTGGAATGGAAACCAGCACTTATCATCCGGTAATCAAAGATGGTTTTCCGGAAAACCACTTTTTTTCTAGTCGATTTTCCCATTAAAAACATATACCCTCTGGTAAACTAACATAACTATGGAAAATCACCATTTTCAATGGGAAAATCCACTATAAATTGCCCTTTTCAATAGCTACGTTAAATTACCAGAGGGTAACACCTCCATTTCGTTGGGTTATTTTCTGCCACGAGGGTAGCTGCCAACTTTTACGGTGGAGCTAAGCGGAGCTCGCTGATAGTATCATAGATCTTCGCTAAAGAAAACACAGGCCCTGATAAATCCTATACATATATGTTTATGGATGTATATATAGACCTGTACATATATATATATATAGATACGTATCACACACATATATATATACATGTATATATATATATATATGTATATATATATATATGTATATATATATAATATACACCCACATGCACTTTACAGAGATGAAATTTGTCAATAAGGATTGTGGGCCTCCCCAAATTTTGGAAACATATGACATGTTCCAAGTTTTTGCTGAGACTGCAATACCTTGGGAGGATGATGTAAAGGTCCCAAACATAAGTTCCTCCTCTACCTAAGTGCTGCCTGCTTGTAGTCCTGAACTTTCAGTGACTGTCTAAAACCAAGACTGACTACTGTTGCTTCGGACACACAACCACATCGATGTGGCTCAAATTTAACACCTAGATACTGCAAGTTGGTCGTTCTCCGCATGAAACAAGCTAATCATCAAATCTGATGTGAGGACTCTTCAATCGAGCCTGAGAACCGTCCTTATGCAATCGCTGTAACATAAAACAGCGCTTTTTCAGGTGCGTGGATCGTGTGAACACCAACGATGGCGTGGAAGCGCACCTCATTCGCATGGCCGTGGAAAAGACCAGCCTGGCGCAGAGGCGCGGACCATGGGGGCTGTTTTGGGAGTGAAACCGATTTGTTTCTGAATTACCCTCTGGTAATTTAACGTAGCTATTGAAAATGGCCATTATTAATGGGTAAATCCACTATAAATGGTCATTTTCAATAGCTACGTTAAATTACCAGAGGGTAGATACCCTACCGGCCCTAACTGTTAGTCAAACATGGCTTGTGGATGCTGGTAATGTCCGTTGGATCACCATTCACGACGAATTTTACTGCAGAAAACGAATGCGCCCCCCATGAAAAAAAGAACCGTATTTTTGGGGCTCATGTCTGCCCAATAACTGGTCAACGGTCCCCCATTTTATTGCTTCTCTTCGCGATTTACAGCAATTGCCTCGGCTTCAAAGATCAGACAAGATTTTAAAAGCGTCAAATCCCAGCAAAGGTCCGAGGAATTCTATATGACTTCAAAACCTATCATATCATAATTTTTCACCAGGGGTTCACCAAGGTTGTCAACAGCTACAGCTATAGCATGCTATAGTTTCCTGGGCTTCCTGAAGGCGGAGACGAAGCAGCATCGTGAAGCAAGCGAGCAAGACTGATCTGGAAGAGGCTCACGGACGATGGAGAAGATTTCATCCTAAACATCATCAGTTTACAGGGAAAGTTGCAATAATAATAAACCACGGGATATGTATCTAATGTAATGTAACGTAACGTAACGTAACGTAACGTAATGTAATGTAATGTAATGTATATAATGTAATGTAATGTAACGTAACGTAACCTAACGTAACGTAACGTAATGTAATGTAATGTGACGTAATGTAATGTAATGTAATGTAATGTAATGTAATGTAATGTAATGTAATGTATATAGTGTAATGTAATGTAATGTAATGTAATGTAATGTGACGTAATGTAATGTAATGTAATGTAATGTAATGTAATGTAATGTATATAGTGTAATGTAATGTAATGTAATGTAATGTAATGCAATGTATATAATGTATATAATGTAATGCTATGTAATGTAATGTAATGCAATGTATATAATGTATATAATGTAATGCTATGTAATGTAATGTAATGTATATAATGTAATGTAATGTAATGTAACGTAACGTAACGTAATGTAATGTAATGTAATGTATATAATGTAATGTAATGTAATGCAATGTAATGTAATGTAATGCAATGTATATAATGTATATAATGTAATGCTATGTAATGTAATGTAATGTAACGTAATGTAATGTAATGTAACGTAATGTAATGTAATGTAATGCAATGTATATAATGTATATAATGTAATGCTATGTAATGTAATGTAATGTAGCGTAATGCAATGTAATGTAATGCAATGTATATAATGTATATAATGTAATGCTATGTAATGCTATGTAATGTAATGTAATGTAATGTAACGTAATGTAATGTAATGTAATGTAATGTAATGTAATGTGTGTATCTATCTATCTATCTCTCTCTCTCTATATATATGTATATGTACGGATGTTTTGAGTTGAAGTCTGAACATTGGGGGATTTACCACCCAATTTATGGCACTATAAATGGGAAGATAGCTATAAAACATGGGATTTAGGGGTATGATATTCTCAGACACAGATATAATAGGGATTTATCAAGGGCAAATGCGAAACACCAACCACAACCTTTAATTATAAGGGCTTATTAAATATATCTCATTTGGGGATCACCAAGATAAACAAGTTTAAGATGAATAGATTCAGTACTAAACCAGGGATGCTAGGAGGGGTATGAGATGTTAAGGGGAAGGAAGAAGTGGTGGGATAAGATAGAAACAGATAAAGCCGGTGATGCCATCTTGAACAATGCTGTTGCGAGATAAACATTTCGCCAAATAGTGGGATGGCATTGGGAGCATGTTGATCTATCTTGCTGAAATGTTGATATCACCGACAACGCGCACAGAAGTTTGCGGCAAAGTGATAAATATCAGAGTTACTGTATCTTGTTTTGATAAAAGTCGTACACGCGAATCGTTGAATCATGTTGAACCCAAAACTCATCGATCATGGACGCTTTCTCAATTCAATTTCCCAGATTAGACATGTTTGTTGAAGGATGGGACTCCAAAGGATGCGTCCTGCTTCGACGCTTTTCCTTAGGGCAACCGGAAACCCAAGCCTTACATGCTCCTCACGGCCCAGGATATGTTGGACACTCTACTTGGGGGTGCGGTTGAGATTACTTTTACTATCTTTTACTAGTATAACCGTGGTTTGTTGAACCCCGATAAGTTGGGATATGCCCCCCCCCCTATGGCAGTATGATTAGAAATCTATCCACTCAATTCGCTGGAACCGCACTTCTAAGGAGGGGCTGGTTGGTATAGCAGTGATTGCTGCTGAACTAATTATATATATAAATATCACATAATTAATATAACTAGTATATTGTGCATATATATATATGTATTATACATATTATATCTAATGTCTAATTCACCATTTTTTTGCGGGTCCTCCACTGTGTCGTGTTGTTGGCTTACCCGGTATGGCAAAATTCCCAGCTGTTTGGCCAATATGCCTTTTACTAGTATATATATATATGCCATACACATGTCATATACTTGTCATATATATACTATATGATATATATATACAATATATATACAATATATATACAATATATATACAATATATATATACACAATATATATATATACAATATATATATGTATATATATATACACAATATATATATACAATATATATATATATATGTATATATATTGTATGTATATAACATATATATAAGACATCTATTTAATTCTACTACTAGAAAACCCAATTGCTATCCAATTGGCCGGCGATCGGGATGAGGCCCCATTCTGGCTCGCAGTAGAGGGTCTATTTTTGTCGGCTGAATTGCGAGCTGCTTGTTGAAATTCAATGTTAGTGTTGGTAGGACCTACATTTTTTGTGGTGAAATCGCTTTCTACAATGATTTGGAGGTTTCTTAAAATGGTGGTGCCCCCAAATCATCCAAAATTAGATCAGTTTAGTATTGAAACCTATGGTGACTTGGGACCCCAAATTGCCGGAGTATCTGCTCCAGGTGGTGCCTATCATCAAGCCACCGACGCCGGATCCGGATGATGCTGAGGTGTGGATTGGTGGAATTTTGGGCGACTCGGGGATTGGTGGTGAGTTTGCGTCCCAACCTTGGATGGCAGTTTACCGACCAGCAAAAGATGACACATTCTGGTGGACTACCAAAAAAAAGACCATGATAGTAGGGAATTTGACCAACCATTGTGGGATGTAATGGGGATATAATGGGACATAATTTGACCAACTCAAGAATCTGGATTGAATTAGAAAGACCTCATTGCAAGACCTCATTTGCAATGTCACTGGAATGATGGGAATCGGATTCGAGGAACTATTCGCAAACAGCCGAACTTTTCAGGTTGGTGATTTTTTCAGGTTGGTGAAACAGTAACTAGATAAATCGGGAATTGACCAGCAGCAATGGGAAGTTTTCACCTTGGAAAGTGGTTGAAAAAAACCAGCATGTGATGGAATACTACGGGATTTATATGGGATTTATCACGATTTATGAATTTGGCTCATCTGCAACTTGAACGCGCTTAGCTGATGGCAAAGTGCGGAATCGAATAACTAAACATGGGGGGTTGTGGTTTGATCAGCAAAAATGGGAGATTGAGCCAAGACAAAATGGGATTTGGCCATGGTTTTTTTTTGTAGGACAAACATGGAATTTCTCACCAGAAACACTCAGAAACCTACAGGATGGCCCCCCCCCAGTTATAAGTTGGTTGAAAAACACCATCAACATCCATTAACTATAGTTATACCTACCATAAACCATAGTTAAGCCACTTATAAGGGAGCTGAACGCTATCTTGGGGGCCCCATCCTGTAGTGGAATGCAGTGGATTTCTTCATTCGGCTCTCTTCACTGTGCTTAGAAAAAGGGGATGGCAGTGATTGAGGGAAGAACTGGTGAGTCGAGGATCCCATGTTCTGGTAACGTTTTTGGGAAAGTGAAGGGATTCTGGCCGATGTTGTTTTCCAATACGTACATATATAATATAATATAATATAATATAATATAATATAATATGATATAATATGATATAATATGATATAATATGATATAATATGATATAATATGATATAATATGATATAATATGATATAATATGATATAATATGATATAATATGATATAATATGATATATATATATACAATATGATATGATATGATATGATATAACATAATATATAACATAATATTTAACATAACATAACCTACCATAATATGATATAATATAATATAGTATAATATGATATGATATACCATAATATACAACATAATATATATAATATAATATAACATAATATAATATAATACAATATATAAGACAGTATATTATAACATAATATAATATATTATAATATAATACAATATGATATAATATGATATAATATGATATAATATAATATAAATATAATATAATATGTTTTGTTATATTATGTCATATTATGTTACATTACATGACATTATTCTATTATATACACATTATTTTATTACATGTTTGAACCATATAAGCTATCCCCGGTTTTAAGAGTTATATATTTCCCCAGCGGTGACCACAAAAATGGTTGATGAGTTTCTCAAACATACCAATTCTAAATAGTTTCATTATATTCCAAGTATATCCAAATTATATCCCAAGTGTGTGGCTTCTATCTTGTTGTATCCACCTACAGGAGTCTACTGTTTGCCATAAAACACATGGTGGTCATGCAGCCGCAGCCATCTAACCAGGTCGAGTCCACCAGTAGTAGCGAAGGCCTTGAAGATTCAAGCCAGGTGCGACCGGCGGTACAAGCAGCTGGTGATAGTGATACTGTGGATGGTTGAGAAATCCTGCACCTGGTAGATGGTTTATCCCATTATCATCCCATTATAAAAAAAATGTTTCATAGTTGCCGATATTTACCAACTGCAGGATTTTGTCCATCCACTGTACTATACCACCAAATCTATTAGCCCAAAATTGGGAGTGTGGTAAACCCAATGCCACAAATTATTCAATTGACCAACCATGACTGGGGGCCAACCATGCCATCATCTCATTACAGTTTCAGTCACACGTCTATTGGGAATGGTATGAATGAGTTATCTCATAATTATCCACTAGTATATATCTGATAATATATCCCACTACTATATAATCCACTAGTATCTCATAATAACTATCTAATTATGAATTGTTCTTTGTTATCTCACTAGTATATATCCCACAGGATATCTTTGGTAAATCCCTTAAATGGTCATAGAAACTAACGATTTAAGTTAAATGCATCTCTGGGCATTTCACATGGACAGATTTGGTGTGTTACTAGTCAGGTAGCCTTTTGCCCGATATTTTCATTTTTTTTTTGGGGGGGTTAAAGCTAGTTCATATAGATGTTTAGGAGAAAATCTGTTGGGCCTGCTTTGGGATCAAGAGCCCCGCCCGTTTTTGATATTTTTTTATTTATTCGGACGGGCGAACAGAGGGGAGGTGGTAGTCAACGAAACTATAGGAACAACACCTTGTTTTTGTTGATGTTATATAAGGGTACTTTGTGCATGGGGCTCCTGGTTGCGTTGTCTGTGCATGCTGGAGCTGGTTTGCTGTGCTCTTCAAGGCCCACAAGGAGAATACAGAACCTTTTTGGCAAGTGCTTCTCGACCATGGCCCTGCTCGTGGTTGAGATGATGAGAGATTTTCTTGTGGTTGGCAAGTATGGTGTCTTAACTATCTTATTTTTAAGAAGCAGGTTGACGTCCTTCATCAACAACACGTCATAGAGAACGGATGTTTCTGGTGCATTTTCCAACTATTGCGTCCAAAAACTACGGTGAAAGAGTCAAAGCATACTGACGCTAACTTGCGTCTGGAAATCGTCCCATCCATTTTCCATGCCTAAAAACGGTGCCTAAAAATCACCTCAACCAACTGAAATGCGATGATGTGATCATCATTCAGCCACATGAAGTTGGGGTCCACATGTGCCATGGTTGTTGGAGTACCCATCTTGGGGGATGGTCATCAGCCCATGAAAAGGGATTCATAGTTATCGCACAAGGATTCCCAGTATAAGTTGGAAAAAATACTATCCATGACATCGCGTGCTGGGATATCCCGGAACTAACTGGAGGTTTTAATGGGAAAATCCACTGAATAAACGGAGGTTTTAATAGGACTATCCATTATAAATGGAGGTTTTGATGGGAAAATCCACTATAAATGGAGGTCCACTATAAAGGGTGGATTTTCCGTTGCCAATGTTACTTGAGGGTAAATCCCGGATGGAGGTTGCTGGGTCGCCAAGGAAATCATGTTGGTTGGTTGGAACCCATCATATCTCCCATTGCCTCAGATGTTGTATTCATTCTCATTATTGTTGTACATTATATACGTATATATATACAAATAACATATCACATATATACATATATATAATATAATATACATAACATATCACATATATATACATATATATCCATGATATACCCTGTAGATCATCGGATGAATGGGTCGCATCGGCGTCAGGCCACGTCTCTGAGTTTTGAGGAGTTGCCAGAACCCATCCAACGGAACACAGGTGGGCTGATTTTTTAACATATGAGGTGATCAGCATTTTTTATATGTGTATACATGTATGTATGGTATGGTAACTGGTATGGTAACTGGTACGGTAACTGGTATGGTATGGTATGGTATGGTATGGTATGTTATGGTATGGTATGGTATGGTATGGTATGTATGTGTACATACATACATATATATATATATTATATTTCACAGCTTTTTCGTTGTAAATATGCATCATTGTTTTTAACTTTATTTACATATTGATTTGATTGTAATTGTGGTTGACCATTTTTTTATTTCTGGGACAGCCGCGTTCAAATGTTCAGCCGCGTTCAAATGTTCAGCCGTGCTTTTGATGATTGTCCCAATGAAAACAGGGATATGAGCAGCATTCGGAAGACTGATGAGTGACGAAACACGGAACACTGCCCATCACAAATGTGCATCAAAGCCCCCCGAACATATCAAGAGAACGAAAGAAGAGTTTGGATACAACAGAACGAGGTTTCTTGTGGAATCCAGTGTTCTTTCACCAATCTATTAATTTTTGTGGGTGTTTGTTTCCCAGCAAATTCAGATGATCCATCCACAAGTGCTTTGTGTCCCATCCCCAAGTCCTTAAGGCGATGGTCGTTTGTAGACATGATCCTGACATACTCTTCTTGAAATTCGGTGAAATCCAGGCAGCTAAAATTTGTTCAGATGTCATAAAAATACTTGACATGGCTGGAATATGTCTGTATTATTATTGCCATGTCAGATACCTCTGCAGTTGTTGATTCGATTATTAGATTTTGTTTTATTTCATATCATATTAATGAACCGTCATTTCATACATGTTTAATATTTAATATTATATATACCTCGCGAAATCATCATTTCACCATAAATCATCAGATTACTATTGGGTTATTATTATTCGTTTATTGTTGGATTAGTATTATTACTACTATTAGACTATTATATTATATTATTACTATTATTACATATTATTACTATTATTACTATTATTAGTATTATTACTATTATTACTATTATTACTATTATTACTATTATTACTATTATTACTATTATTATGAGATTATTCACCATCTCAGATACCTTTGAACAATGACGTTAACACCTATTTTATTTCCGGTTTTTAGCGTTTTTAGCCGTTTTTCCGGTTTGTTCCGTTTCAGGTGAAGGCTTAGTGGCCCGGGTCTTTCAGCAATACGCTTCAGGATCGGATTGTTTTGGGGAGATCACGGGGGTAGCAGGTCATGGTTGATCCCCCGTCAGCGTCTAGTGCCATGACTGGAGGGTTGGTGGAGATATATCACCAACAGATTCAAGGTGAAAAAGTTGGGATAATGATGCACGAAAAAATGGGATGCCAAGTTGGTGGAAAAAGTTGGGAACTTCCCAAAAAATTGTAGATGAATGTTCCCAAAACCGGAAAACTCCCCATATTTCCAAAGGATTTTCCGTTCCAACCCCCCTTGGCAAGATGGGATGGACATGGGAAGATTTCTGGAAATTTCTGGCAGTGGATCAGGGGGTGTGATACTATCAAACATTCATGGGGATTATCAGAATCCAAGAAGTGGGAATCCAAGTCTTAAGCAACCAGGATTGAATGGAATGACCGGTCTCGGGTTTTGAAGACTGCGGTAAGGGTAAACAGCCTGGCTGGATAAACGGATGCATGTGCGAAAAGTGTTCCCACGGGCAAAATAAACCAACCAGCGAAAAATCAAGAGGTAAGCCGGGTATCTAAGATCAGATGGGTTTGACACCCACAAAATGGTGAGTACACATTGAACTTTTGGGAAAGATCATCAGTCAAAACAGGTACACGGCAAACATGGTGGATATTTCCAGGTCTCAGATTTTGACGTCGAGGGTTGAGAGTCAAGATTGCAGACATCCAGCAGAAATTGAGCATGTTCACCAGCCTTCAAGAAAACTCACCAAAACTGGAGGTCTCCCGACGCCTTTGGTTTCTGAACCGAATCAACGATACCACCCAATGGAATTGAGGACAACACACTTTGATCATACTCAGCTTTTGATTGCCTCTTGAGGCTACAGCTGCGGGACCCCCCAATCCCAGCATTGGTTGAATTGGTTGAAGGGAAAAATGCAGGAACCCCTACCTTGGGGGAGCAAGAATCCTGGTTTCCATTCCGTTGGTGATTTTCCCGATTTTTGACGGTTCAATCCGAATTGTTGATGGTTAAATTGCCACTCTTTGCTGGATAGAAGCCAATTTTTGTTGGTTAAGTCTCAATTTCTGAAGGTTAAATCCAAGTTTTGGATGGTTCAATTCCACAATTTCTGAGGCTTAAATCCAATTTTTTCATGCCTCATTTCCAATAAATTGACGCCTTAAGCGCTTCATCGCCAGGACGCTGGATCGGGCAGACCTTGTTTTTGCGCTACAGTGACCTGAAGGGCTTCGCGGAGGATCTGAAGTACGTCACGCCCAATGTGGATACCAAGTTGTATCGCTTTACAGGCACGGGCAGTAGCCTGTTTTTTGGAAGGCCAAAACGGTGTGGCAAAGATTTGGGTGAAAGGTCTCTATCTATCGATCAATCTATCGATCCATCCACCTACCTATTTACCTACCTACCTATTTACCTATTTACCTACCTACCTATTTACCTATTTACCTACCTACTTATTTACCTACCTACCTATTTACCTACCTACTTATTTACCTATTTACCTACCTACCTATTTACCTACCTACCTATTTACCTACCTACCTACCTACCTAGCTAGCTATCTATCTATCTATCTATCTATCTCTCTATCTCTCTATCTCTCTATCTATCGATCTATCAATCTATCTATCCATCTATCTATCTATCTATCTATCTCTCTCTCTCTATCTCTCTCTATCTCTCTCTATCTATCTCTATCTATCTCTATCTATCTATATCTATCTATATCTATCTATATCTATCTATATCTATCTATATCTATCTATATCTATCTATATCTATCTATATCTATCTATATCTATCTATATCTCTCTATATCTCTCTATATCTCTCTATATCTATCTATATCTCTCTATCTATATCTCTCTATCTATATCTCTCTATCTATATCTCTCTATCTATCTCTCTATCTATCTCTCTATCTATCTCTCTATCTATCTCTCTATCTATCTCTCTATCTATCTCTCTATCTATCTCTCTATCTATCTCTCTATCTATCTCTCTACCTATCTCTCTACCTATCTCTCTACCTATCTCTCTACCTATCTCTCTACCTATCTCTCTACCTATCTCTCTACCTATCTCTCTACCTATCTCTCTATCTATCTCTCTATCTATCTCTCTATCTATCTCTCTCTCTATCTCTCTATCTATCTCTCTCTCTCTATCTATCTATCTATCTCTCTATCTATCTCTCTATCTATCTCTCTATCTATCTCTCTATCTATCTCTCTATCTATCTCTCTATCTATCTATCTATCTCTCTCTCTCTCTATCTATCTATCTATCTTTCTATCTATCTATCTATCTATCTATTAAGGCATTTTTTTTTTCATTTTTAGTTTTTAGTTTTTTTTCCTCTGTTATACTTGCGTTTTTGCTGGTAAGGCAATGTTTCCCCAAATTCAAGCTGATGACCGCTATTAACTCAATAGCCCAGGATCAGCAATTTCCTGTCTAAACGCTCATTCCTTAACTTCTCCACTTGTGGCAATTAGTGATTTTTTGTTTTGCCTAAAATAGTTAATTCTGCTACCTGTACAATTACCGCGCCTGATCAAACCTTTGCTTCTTTGAATTTTATATAGGTTGAACTCCAAAATTGCATGACAACTTTCAATCTCCTTTTTAAATTTGCATGCAAGCTTTCAACCCCCCTGGCATGCATTTGCATGAACATTTTCAACCCACCTGGCAAATTTGGGCCAGAACTTTAACCCCCCAACTGTGCTGTGCAAAAGCTGCGGAAGTTAACTTTCAGGCCTGATCCCAGGTTTGCACGCGAGCTTGCAACCCCTCCCCAGAAATTTGCATTCAAACTTTCAACCACCCCTCATAAGTTTGCATGCAAACTTTCACACCTGCTACTTCCACTCCCCCCTCGCAAGTTAACATGCAACCTTGCAACCCCCCTTCGGAAGTTTGCATGCAAACTTTCATTGCCAATCTGTCGAATTGGCTGAAAAATTACCCTGAAAAAGGCAGAGAGTCACTTAACAAGGTTTTTGTCGCTGCGGAGAGTTTTTGGTGGTCTTATCTTTCTCGTTTCTAAGTGAATTTGGGTTTTGCGTACGAAAACTATTTCTGCTACCAGCCGTACTTGAACCTAAATGCCGAGTAACTTGAACTCTAAGTTTGCATGCAAATTTTCGACCCTCCTCGCAAGTTTGCTTGCATACTTCCAACCCACCTGGCAAATTCGCAAGTAAACTTTCAACCCGCGACTCTGCTCTGCAAACGCGCAAATTTGCAAGCAAATCTTCAGGCCTGCTCGCAAGTTTGCGCGCAAACTTGCAGCCCCCCCCGAAAGCCTGCACTCAAACTTTCAACCCCTCCTCGCAAGTTTGCATGCAAACTTTCACAGCTAACGTCTCGAATTACCCGAACATTTTTTTAACAACCAAAGAGCAATTGTATAATAAAGAGCCGTTACCTGACCAAATTTGTCTGTGTCGCCAGTTTCGGAATCAGGTACGGTATAAACTATATATTCGGCTGGAATTGGCCTAACCTGGTCTTTCGGGGTCCGTTTGGCCAGACAGCATTACCCTGTATAGGCTTGAAATCTTGAAGATATCGGACAAGGCCTTCATGATAGTTTTAGAGGGGTCAGTGACATGGAGCAAAGCCAGCTGGACATTTTATGAATGCATGCCCAACGGCTGCTGTCGGAGCGCTTCATCGGCAGTAGCTTCTACCATAATACTGCTTCGTCTTTGCGCCAAATTTGTCTCTGTGTCCATCTTTTCATCTTCCTCTTCCATGCCTGCCATCATTGCTAGGGGCTGGCACCTGCTTCCACGATCCAGCCTTCAAATTATTAATTTGAAGACTGAACCGGGCAAGCGAGAGTGAGTGTGATGCAGGTGATTTATCAGTTAACGAAGGTATGTAAATGACTGATTTTTTGTGAATGCTGCTTCATAGCTGAGCTTGGATTTTGATGGCTTTTTTCCCCACCTGCCATGTGAGGGTTGTTAGATTTTATCACAGTTGTTTTCCTCCTCCTTCTTCTCCTCCTCCTCTGCCTCCTCCTCGTGCTCCACCTTCTTCTCCACCACCTCTGCATCCACTTCCATGTCCACTTTCGCCTTGCCAACTCTTCGCCAACTTCCGCGCGCAGTGTGCACTGCTGGACCTCAACTGCCGGCCTCTGATCTGAGTGGGCACGGCTGGGTCTCAACCGCAAGGTTCTGAGCGCAGTGGGCACCGCTGGACCTCAACCAGGGACATTCCGAGCCCAGTGGGCACCTGGGACCTTCAGAGCTCAGTGCGCACCACTGGACCTCAACCTGGGACCTTCCTCAGTGGGCACTGCTGGACCTCAACGGCCAGCTAGATAGAATGCCAGAAGATATGCCAGATAAAATGCCAGAAGATATGCCAGATAAGATGCCAGAAGATATGCCAGATAGAATGCCAGAAGGTATGCCAGATAGAATGTCAGATAGAGTGCCAGATAAAGTGCCAAAATGTTTGCCAGATAGAATGCCAGTGCCAGATAGAATGCCAGTTAGAATGTCAGAAGATATGCCAGAAGATAAGCCAGATAGAGTGCCAGAAGATATGCCAGATAAAATGCCAGAAGGTATGCCAGGTAGAATGCCAGAAGATATGCCAGATAGAATGCCAAAAGATATGCCAGATAAGTTGCCAGAAGATATGCCAGATAGAATGCCAGAAGGTATGCCAGATAGAATGTCAGATAGAATGCCAGAAGGTATGCCAGATAAAGTACCAGAATCTTTGCCAGAAAGAATGCCAGAAGATTTGCCAGATAGAATGCCAGTTAGACTGTCAGAAGATATGCCAGAAGATATGCCAGATAGAGTGCCAGAAGATATGCCAGAACATATTGCAGAAGATATGCCAGAACATATTGCAGAAGATATGCCAGGTAGAATGCCAGAAGATATGCCAGATAGAATGCCAGAAGATATGCCAGATAAAATGCCAGAAGATATGTCAGATAGAATGCCAGAAGATTTGCCAGTAACAAAACGTATAAATGTCATGGTGGGGAAAGTAAAGTAATTGTAAGCACTCGGCTGTGGACATGAAGGAATTGCTTGTATTTGCGTGGTTTAACCTACTCGAGCCATGAGTAGGCTTTGAACATCTCGGACAGAAGGGAAGAACATGTGAGAACATGTCAAGAGACTTGATTTACTGCGGGAAAAGGCACGTTTAGTCCAGTGGGGCCTAGAGGAGACAGCATGGGAAAGAGAAAGGTAAATCAAAACCAATTACCAAAAACAAGGTGAAACCCCAGATCTTGACTAACGGGGGGGGCGGAAATCCTGCCCCCCCAGATCGTCTAGTTACAGACGTTACTTGACCATCTCACCATGCTAACCCCAAAACTTGACCAACGGGGGGGGCAGGAATCCTGCACCCCTAGATCGTCAAGTTTAGCTGATCTACCATAGAGATCGTCTAGTTTCAGACGTTACTTGACCAACGGGGGGAGCGGAAATCTTGCACCCCCAGATGGTCAAGTTTTGCAGATATAAGGAAGCTGACCACCCTCTTCCCAGACCCTGCGGCCCGCCCTTCCTCCACATCTTCGGAATGTGAGACAGCAAGCCCGCTTGGGAATAAGCGACAGTGATCGTGTCTGCCCGCCGTTGTGGCTGACCAGCCCTTCTAACCTGCCCACTTTCAGCAAATTGCCTTTTTCTGCAACCTGTTAACCTGTTGATGAAATTTGGCTTGCCGCTTCAATATAGCTGGATGTCGCTCAGGTCCCTCCATGTTAGCGTGCTTTTATTCTTCGCACGCGCTCTTCGCATGCTGGAACAAATCGACAGTGGATCGGCAACGATGTCTTCTTTTACAAAATCTTTTTTGAGATCAGGGCCAGTCGGTTCACACAACACTTGTCAAGGGCCTTTTCACGACCCCTTCGTCCATGTCCTTACAGCTCTAGCGCTTCCACAGCTTTGCCACCGTGCGTTCTAAGCCCCATGGGCGGCCACATCGGTGAGGACATTGGCTGTGACCGGAGCAGGATCCCCCAACATTGCTCGCCTTGCACCGGCCAGAGGTGCTTTTAAAAGCGCTTGGAAGCCACTTTTCACGGTTTGACCACAAATCATGCAGGTGAGCACATGAACCTTGGAGGTGGCATGGAAATAACTGGACCTGTGCTGTTTGCTGCTCAGCCGCCGCTCTGGTGTGCTGGGTGCGAGCCAGTAGCAGCAGAAGCAGAAGCAGCTCCAGTAGCAGCCGGTGCTGATGATCCTGGAGTATCCGGGCACATAAACCCCGCATGGATTGATCAAGGTCCTGCACGCGCTGCCGGCACTGCGAGCAGCAGACTTATCTTTTGCAGTCTTGCTCCCGGCCTTTGGTGCCATGTCATGGACTTTAGCCCAAGTTCATGCCATTGTGGTTTCGTGTGTGTGTGGTTTTCTGTGCAAGTGCGTAAGAGTGTGTATGTGTATGTGCGCGCGTATGTGAATGCTTTTACGTGTGCATGTGCCTCTGTGGTGATTATTTGGTATTTTTGCCCTCTAAGGACAAAACGGCGGCGGAGATCGAACAGTGGGTTTTAATTGAGTTTAGGCCTTGTCCAAATGATAAGGCTGGCTGCCCTGACATCCCACCTGATGACACAGATACTACTGAAGATGGTTTAACATGTTTTTTAAAGGTAGCTCTTTGGTTTTTAAGGTGCTTTTTGAGCTCATTCCGCACAAGGCAGTGAAAGTTTGCATGCAAACTTCCAAGAGGTTGCGTGCAAACTTGCGAGGGGGGATTGGAAGTTTGCATGCAAACTTTTGCCCGCAGGCATGCAAGTTTGCATGCAAACTTGCGAGGGGCGGTTGCAAGTTTGAGTGCAAACTTTCGGGGGTAGGGCTGCAAGCTCGCGTGCAAACTGGGGATCAGGCCTGAGAGTTAGCCTGCAAACTTCCGCAGCATTTACACTGCACAGTTGGTGGTTTAAAGTTCCGGTCCAATTTTGCCAGGTGGGTTGAAAATTTGCATGCAGATGCACGCCCATGCAGGGGGTTGAAGGTTTGCATGCAAAATTACGAGGGAGGTTGAAAGTGTTCATGCAATTTTGGAGTTCAACCTGTATAAAATTCAATCAAGAAAAGGTTTGATCAGGTGCGATAATTGTAAAAGTAGCAGAATTAACTGTTTTAGGCAAAACAAAATTAATTACGTTACTTCGAATTATCCCCACCATGACATTTATACGTTATGTTACTGGCAAATCTTCTGGCATTCTATCTGACATATCTTCTGGCATTTTATCTGGCATATCTTCTGGCATTCTATCTGGCATATCTTCTGGCATTCTACCTGGCATATCTTCTGCAATATGTTCTGGCACTCTATCTGGCTCATATTCTGGCATATCTTCTGACAGTTTAACTGGCTTTCTAACTGGCTAACATTCTGGCACTTTACCTGGCATACCTTCTGGCATTCTATCTGGCATTCTATCTGGCATACCTTCTGGCATTCTATCTGGCATATCTTCTGGCATTCTATCTGGCATATCCTCTGGCATTCTATCTGGCATACCTTCTGGCATTTTATCTGGCATATCTTCTGGCACTCTATCTGGCTTATCTTCTGGCATATCTTCTGGCATATTTTCTGGCATTCTATCTGGCAAATCTTCTGCATTCTATCTGGCATTCTATCTGGCATACCTTCTGGCATTCTATCTGGCATTCTATCTGGCATATCTTCTGGCATATCTTCTGGCATTCTATCTGGCATATCTGGCATATCTCATGGCATTTTATTTGGCATATCTTCTGGCATTCTATCTGACATTCTATCTGGCATATCTTCTGGCATTCTATCTGGCTGTTGAGGTCCAGCGGTGCACGCTGAGCTGGGCAGGTCCCCGGTTGAGGTCCAGCGGTGCACACTGAGCTGAGCCAGTCCCCGGTTGAGGTCCAGCGGTGCACACTGAGCTGGGCAGGTCCCCGGTTGAGGTCCAGCGGTGCACACTGAGCTCGGCAGCTCGCAGGTTGAGGTCCGGCGGTGCACACTGAGCTGGGCAGCTCGCAGGTTGACGTCCAGCAGTGCGCACTGGGCTGGGCAGTTGGCGAAGAGCTTGGCGACGAGTTGGCAAGGTTGGCAAGGCGGAAGTGGAGGTGGAGCAAGGCGGAAGTGGAGGTGGAGCAAGGCGGAAGTGGAGGTGGAAGAGGCGGAGGCGAGGAGGACAGCGAGGAGGACAGCTAGTCGAGGAGGAGGAGGAGGAGGAGGCGGGCATGCGCTCTGATAAAATCTAACAACCCTCACCTGGCAGGTGGGGAACTAGTGATTGGGGATAATGTATGTCTGAAAACCAATACCATCCTATACCAAAATTTGGCGGACTAGCATCTCAAAAGCCCTGCCCAGGCTTAGATCGCCCGCCTGCCATTGAAGTGACTTCCTTTGAGCTGTGAAGCAGCGATGTGTGGTTCATCGCCATGTGATCCAAGTGGTGCTTGCACCAGATCCACCATCCGCATCGGTCGAGCTCAAATTTCTAAAGAGTCAACAAGGAAAATTGATCTCGGCAAAATCAAAGATTGGCTGGAGAAGATTCGCTGGCAAAGAGAGACTTTGGCCTACAAAACTTTAAGATAGGTCGATATGGTTCAAACTATGGAGTTAAGATAGTAATAAGTGCAGTACCTATCAAACATGGTCAGAATTTGCGCCAGAAATCATTTCGTTTGACCCAATATTGTTTTTTTGGCGGGGTGCAGTCTTCTGAGCCGAGATTTTGCGGTCAGCCAACTTCTGACTGCGGCCAATCAATGCCTATCTTTTGCCGCATGGCTGTAGCTTCAGAGCAGCGTTTTTTTCCTTCTAAACGACGGATTTTCTCACGAGGAAACTCACTGCATGGCCGCCTTCAGGTGTTTGTGTGACACGGGTCAAATCTGCGTAGGTCCTCGTAGGTTTGCAAAACCTCTTGGTGCAGCCTCTACATTGCAACACGCATCAAGTCTGAGCAGAAGAAGCACCCGCGAAATCATTTCCCGCAGCCAACCCTTGCAGACATCCCTTGGTGTCTTGGGAAATGCGGGCGTTGCCTTCCGCTGTGGCCCTGATCATGGCATGACTGGAAAGGGCATGGCAGGTGAGCATTCGGATAGCCCATGATTTCAGATCCAACTTGGAGGTGTGGTTTCAGACAGCCGCGCCTGTCAGATGCTTGTGAGATCATGACAGGTGCCGATTGGAAACCAAGCTGCATTCAGTTTTCTGAAAGTTGAAGCGGACCGTCGGACCGTAGGCGCAGAAGCTGAACACTCAAGCCGTAAGTACTTGCCACAACTCGGCGTGATCCCACGATCCACTTGAAACAACAAATACCGTGCGTGGAAGTTCCATGAAGTTCCTGGGTCATTGAAGGGTTGTACAACACCTTCGTTCAGAGGATGAAGAGCTTTCACTTCAAGGAACGGCGGAGCCTTTTCAAAGGGCTCGTCACACTCACAGACTGTGACGAGACGCACGTTTTCTTTGTGCTTCTAGGGATGAAACCGCAAGATGCAGTGAAGCCTGGTGATGCACGTGGAAGTGCGGTGTTTTCATATATCGCTTGATCCCAGTTCGTACAGCTCAGTTTAGTGCACCCAGCGCTTCTCAGTTCAGGGGTTGATCCACAGCCCTCCGCAGAACTAAATGGTCCGATGTTTGGGAATGCGGTAGATTGGCTCTCAAACGTCACAAAAGGCAAGAGCTCTTTTTCACCTTCCTCCACATGCAGTCTACGGGCAGGAAAGTTACCGGTGGCCAACCAAAAATTTGCCGACGCTTTCGGGCCATGAAACTTGCTGGATGCAATGGCATTTCACACCAAACTGCAGGATTTGAGGGGACAAACTAACCTTGAAGCGTCCGGAATACGCCCCTCCACACAACTAAATGGTCCGATGTTGGGGAATGCGGTAGATTGGCTCTCAAACGTTACAAAAGGCAAGAGATCTTTTACCTTCCTCCACATGCAGTCTACGGGCAGGAAAGTTACCGGTGGCCAACCAAAAATTTGCCGACGCTTGCGGGAAATGTGCGTTAGTTGCAATACCACTGACATCGTGACTCCTTTCTCTTTCACCCTTAGTATGCAAGTTCGCTAACTCCAAGGCGATGCGTTGGGGCAGTTTGGGCAACAGTGATGGGACGGCTGAACCATGAAACTTGCTGGATGCAATGGCATTTCACACCGAACTGCAGGATTTGAGGGGACAACTAACCTTGAAGCGTCCGGAATACGCTTCGATGTTGAGTGAAACTTTATCAGAACCTCCCCAAAGTTATTTTTGAGGTAAGGTCGACCACAGACTGCCTCGCATCTGCACCACCCGTATTTTGTGTTGGCTTGAACAAATTGCCGCAGGTGGATGAGCGGCTGTTGGAAGATTGAGCAGAGAGAGATGGGCAATCGGTTACTTGAAAAAGCGATAGTCACGGTCAAAAGCCACCGGTGTATTTTGGAAATCCCAAAACCATCTTTTCTGAACATGACATGTCTTTGACCTCAGTGGTTCACCCTTCAAGATGCCACAGACTGTCCCGATGCAGCCGTTCTGTTGTGTCCTTGCGCCAGCTGTCTTCAGACCACCCATTTGGTGGCACTTTAGGATATTGCTCACAGTAGAACATTGTGATCATTCCCTAAGGATCCATGTATGGAATATTTACCTACATTGGGATTATTTTAAATTACTTTAGGGATCAATGTAGGTAAATATTCCATACATGGATCCTCTGGGATTGTGGGCATGAAATTCACAATCGAGTTTGAGTTCTTGAGCTTGAACTCAATGAACTCCGATTCTGAGTTCTCCTCTGGTCTTTTTCGTGTGGTTCTGAACCTAATTTTGTTCTCCGCAAGATCTTGAAAGAACAAGAGGTTCAGTTGCCACCCTTCAAGATGCCACAGACTGTCCCGATGCAGCCGTTCTGAATGTGTCCTTGCGCCAGCTGTCTTCAGACCACCCATTTGATGGCACTTTAGGATATTGCTCACAGTAGACCATTGTGATCATTGTGAGCATGAAATTCACAATCGAGTTTGAGTTCTTGAGCTTGAGCTCAATGAACTCCGATTCTGAGTTCTCCTCTGGTCTTTTTCGTGTGGTTCTGAACCTAATTTCGTTCTCCGCAAGATCTTGAAAGAACAAGAGGTTCAGTTGCCACCCTTCAAGATGCCACTGACTGTCAAGAACCGTGAATCATAAACTAAAACCGAGGGCTTCGGAAACTCAAAACCTGAATCGGAAAAGATGGGAGAAACGGAAAACGTTTTTTGTCGGACAGGTGCTACAGAAACCAAATACCTTTCCTGGAGGTTCCCATTGTTGACTTGGACAGCAAACCTCTGAATCTGAAACCCGGTTATTGACAAGTTTGCTGTAACTCCATGGTTCGTCTGTTAGTTTGAACCTTCTCCCAGTTTGAGATATTTCTGAACCAAAATCCCTTTCATGGCATCAGTCCTTGAATCTTAGGGTGGTGATGGATGATCACATCATCCTCTCGACACTGCCGTGTTCGTTTCTGGTGGCTCACCGGCAGAAACCCCGGCCGGTTCGGCTGGAGCTTTTCGTGAAGCCCTGGGGCATGGCCTTCAAAACTCGGGCGTTTTTTCGAGTCGCTGACGCCTCCCGACCTTGTTGGTTCGGAGGATGCTTGAAAACAGGAGAAAGACTGCATGAAGCGACTCTGCGCTTGCAGCCAAGAGAAACTCTTGCTGTCCAAAAAATCAAGGCAGAGCCATGCAGTCATGCGGTTGATTTGGAGAGGTATGAGACGAGACCAGCAGTCGCCTTGCGTTGGACAGACACGCACTGATTGTAGTTGAGATCGCGTCGCCTATGAAACCGGTGGTTAACGGTTTCGTGAAGCCCTGGGGCATGGCCTTCAAAACTCGGGCGTTTTTTCGAGTCGCTGACGCCTCCCGACCTTGTTGGTTCGGAGGATGCTTGAAAACAGGAGAAAGACTGCATGAAGCGACTCTGCGCTTGCAGCCAAGAAAAACTTCGTTGTCCAAAAGTTGAGATGGAATCATATTGTTCAAGCGGTTGATTTGGAGAGGTATGAGCGGAGAGCGCCATTTCCGCTTGCATTGGGCAGACACGCACAGAATGCAATAATAAAAGCATCCGAAGATTTTGTTTGAAACGTGAGTCATGCAGTCATGTAGCTGATTTAGACAGGTATGAGACGAGACCAGCATTTCCCTTTGCATTGGTCAGACAGGCGCAGAATACAGTATTGATCGTTCCGCCTTGTGGTTGATGGTCTAGTTTTGAAAAATAGCAGCCGGGAATTTTGTTTGAAACGGATGGTTGTAGGAGAGCCACAAGTGCCAAATCCAACGGTTTTGTGACGCCTTGGAGCACGGCCTTCAAAATCCTGACGTTTTTGCAAGTCACTGAAGCCTCCCGACGGTCGAATCGGCCCGAGGCTTGAAAACAGAAGAAAGAATGCATAAAGCGATTCTGCGCTTGCAGCCAAGAGAAACTTTTCTTGTCCGAAAATCTCAGATGGAGTCATGCAGTCAAGCAATTGAGTCGGAGAGGTATGAGACGAGACCAGAAGTCCCCCTGCCTTTGTTGAGTTTTGATGCAGAGTTTGCTGCTATTGTTTTGACAGGTGTGATTGTAGGAGCGCCATAAGTGCTGCTAGATCCACCGGTTTCGTAAAGCCTTGGGGCACGGCCTGCAGAGTTTTTTCAAGTGCTTCAAATCGGCCTGGTCTTTATCGTGTTGGTGCAGAGGATGCTTGAAAACAGAAGAAAGAATGCGTAAAGCGACTCTGCGCTTGCAGCCAAGAAGAACTTCTGTTGTGCTCCAAGCTGTTTGCATTTCATTTTGCTCCTCTACCTTCAATCCGATCTTTCAACAACTTTGAGGGCTGCGCCTTAAGAGCTGCAGCTGTGGCCGTGCCATATTTTGCTCCGCCACGCTAGCAAGCAGCACATCACTCGCAGGATGCGCATCTATCAGATTCTCAGATCTGTCAGATCTATCAGAGTCAGATGCAGTCAGCCATCTGTTCTGGGCCAGATCTCGGGTGCGACTTGGAATGGGTTGAGTGGAGCACGCCACAGAAGGCATGTTTCAGTGGGCTTGGCTGCGAAATGTCGGTTTGGGTGCTGGAAATCACGGCAGTTATGTGCCATTGCTTGCCACTCAGGCTGAGATGTCATGCGCATGATTATCGGTGTGCTGGAGTGTCCTCAACAATGGTTGTTCGTTGGTCCCCTTTTCAGAAGGTCCAACCACTTGAAGGGCACCATGCAAAGGGAGCCTTGACTGGTCAACCGAAGCACAGCATAATGAACTGACAGATATGGGCTGATGGATTGAACAATTTCATCATGGCTTTTTTTGGGCAACATCATCGGTCTGGTGTTTGACCGGCGCACTGCCGATGTCACGAATCATGAGGTGTTGGATGCAGAAAATGGTCCCCAGGCCATCAGCATCAGCATCAGCGGCATGTTATGACAGTATGACTAGGCAGCATCGCACTGCTCCAATTTCCCAGCTGGCATGACGAACGAGACCGCCTAACACTGCACGCACCACTGGCGCTGAGAAGGCCACATGAGTGCTGCTTAGTGCTTGCTTGATCCAATCTCGGAGCGTCAGCTCCACCGGCCACTGACCCTGCGGTGTCAGGCATTGGAGCACCGTTGTGGCAGCAGTTCTGGTGCCTACCTAAGAGGATGATCTTTGATGATGAATGCCATTGATGAGTGAGCTGAAACTTGATACGCCCGCAAAACCCCAACAAGAAGCTACCGGGGTTTCACTTCGAGTCTTTTTTGGTGCGCTAGGAAACTGGCATCCAGTGCGGGTGCCCAAACAAGGAACTGGCTGCAACTGATTCAGACCCATGATTTTTTTTACAACGTTTGCCAATTTTGAAGCGCATTCCCCCGCAACCCCTTTGGCCATAATTCTGGATCCAGGCACTTGTTTCAAAGCTGGCTCCCGCAAAGATTTTGAACTCTTCAAACGGCCAGGGCTTTTAAAATGGTGCTAATCCACTCTCAGCTGAGCCGAGTCAAAGTCGATCGTGCTCAGATTGAACATGTACATCTTGAACAAAGTGCGACTCAGCCAGTGATCTTTACACATATTGATTAGATACAGCTTTGTTGCAAAAGTTTTAGATTGCCATAAGTCTCCACCCAGAATCGTGCGTGCCATGCATCGGCACAACTTTGCTTTTCAAAAAGTCGAAACGTGCGGCCTGTTTCAAAAACTTGCACCTTACGAGCTTAGTTCCGCTGGACTTTTGAATGGAGGGCAATTCTTTTTTTGCCAAAAAAAGAAAAACAATGCCAATTTAATTTTGCACCCCTTTTGAATATCCCAGCCAGCTCCAAGCCCTAAGATAATCTACCAAGATGCCACTCTCGCACTGACCTTAAACTTTTTGACCAGAAAAGAGTGAACATGTACTGAAGCAGCATGGGCCCAGTGAGAAGAAAAAAGAATCCCGTGGCAATTGCTTCGCCAACTTTCCACTGTGCCAGTGGTACTCGTTCATTTGCCTTAACCCGCGCCATTTGAGGAAAAGCCGCCCTGCAGTGCATCTCTGCGCGAGGAAAACATACGCTGGCAGCTTCAGCATGTGCTGCACACCTTGATCTGATCTGACTACCTAGGGCCACTCCTGTCAAAAATCGCAGGTTTCATGCCCAAAATTGGATCGTATATGATATGATGTGATATGATATGATATGACATGATATTTTAGTATATTGTATTTATATTGTATTATATTATATCATGTAACGTTACATTACATTATACTACATTACTTACCGTACATTATATTATGTCATATCATTTTTTGTTCCGCAAACAGGTTTACCTGTATGGGGTTCTTACTCCTTTCAAAGGGTTGCATCCCTGGGCCGCATGATTTTGCCTCTGTCTCCGGGCTTGCATCCCACTCTGGGTGCCTTGGGCCGCATGAGTTTACACCTGTCTTCCACTTGTCTTCCACACTTGTCTCCCACTCTGGGTGTCTTGGGCCGCATGAGTCTACACTTGTCTCCCACACTTGTCCCTCACACTTGTCTCCCACTCTGGGTGCCTTGGGCCGCATGAGTTTACACTTGTCTCCCACACTTGTCCCTCACACTTGTCTCCCACTCTGGGTGCCTTGGGCCGCATGAGTTTACACTTGTCTCCCACTTGTCTCCCGCACTTGTCTCCCACTCTGGGTGCCTTGGGCCGCATGAGTTTACACTTGTCTCCTACACTTGTCTTCCACACTTGTCTCCCACTCTGGGTGTCTTGGGCCGCATGAGTTTACACTTGTCTCCTACACTTGTCTCCCACACTTGTCTCGCACTCTGGGTGCCTTGGGCCGCATGAGTCTACACTTGTCTTCCATTTGTCTCCCACACTTGTCTCCCACACTTGTCTCCCACTCTGGGTGCCTTGGGCCGCATGAGTTTACACTTGTCTCCCACTTGTCTCCCACTCTGGGTGCCT
>CAMXCT020001640.1:114545-140385 GCA_947184155.2 Cladocopium goreaui | reverse complement strand
TACCTACATCCATGATTGCAGTCTGGCAGGCAAGTCCAAGCCAAATGAAAAAAAGGATCGGATGTAGGTGCCTGGAATTGGGACCAGGCCTGCAGCTCTGAGATACCGGATGGAGGAATGCACTCAATCCCGTCCGAGCTAGCCGCAGTTGTTTCCAAAACTGTATCCAAAAACCGTTCACGCAATGCAGGAAAATGCTGGCCGAGAAATAAAATGCTGTCTGTGCCAAAATTGTAAAATTGAATAAAAGAACCAACTGCAATCTCAACTCAAGGGCCCAAGCAAATGCCAGCAGGAGAAGGAGATGCAGTGAATGGCCAATTGTAAAGAAGCCAAATTGTGTACTCTGATTGTGTGGACCGTCGCTGCCGTGCCAAAGCACTATGTGCAGAAAATTACCAAAATAATGAAAAGGTTGATTACAACGGGCCAGTGAGAAAAGGAGGGAGCCCACCCCTGAGGTTCTTGCAATCCAAATCACAATAGCACAAATCAGAAAAATTAGAATGTCTGCTTCCACCTGGTTTGATCTTGTCGTCCAATTGTCAGGAGGATGTCCCCTGCGCTGCCACACTGGAAAGCAAGTACTGAAAATGCTGAATATCAGGGCCAGAAAAATCTGCTGGGAGCCCACCCCAATAAACCCGTGTTGTATCCACTGAATTGGTTGCAGGATCCGAGTCAATGAGGATTGTCTCACAGCGTCAACTGGACTTCTCTGCAAAACTCTCTGAGTCAGGTAGTCAGGACAAAATGTACCCCTTCCAATAGCAAAAATGATCCAGAAAAACCACAGCTTAATCGCAGCACCTGTACTCGAGCACAGGGCACAAGCAGCCAGTGAGGAGGCAGGATTCCAAGGAAAATCTGGAGAGCTGTCAGCAAGGGAGTCCACGCTTTGCAAATGAAAATGGGGTTGTTGTTTGAACCGTTGCAAATTCAAATTCACTGGGCCAGTCAGAGCACGGGAGCCCACCCCACCGTAAGTTCCACGACAGCAGCGGTGTCCGTCAATTAAATTAAAAAAGGATGTGTCGTGATCACCACCTGGCAAATAAATGCGTGGGCAGTGCAAAAAATGGTTCCTTGTACAGCACCAATTGTTGGAACAGTCAGTTAGGGAGTCCACCCCTTCCAAAGCGCAATGTTGTTGTGGCACAGATTGCCAGGATTGCCAAGTTGCCACAGGGCCAGTCAGCGCTCGGGAGCCCACCCCGCAGTTTGTGGCACTGTTGTAGGGGTCGAAGATGCAATAGTGTGTCTGACAGGAGAAAAAGGTACCCCCAAAATGATTAGAAAAAGCGCTATGATCTTGCAGTGGTCTGTCCAAAGGGGACCAGGCAAGGCCAGTCAGTGTGAAGGAGCCTACCCCAGTGGCCTGATCCCCAGTCGCCCAAAAACAAAAGGTCAAGGCAATCACAATGGTTGAAATGATATTGGGCAGCGCGGTCGTGTTGGTCAGAAGATTGTTGACTCCAGGATTCCCAGAGCCCAAAATCGAATATTGAAAATCAAATGAAATGGGGCAGCAGCACAGCAACGAATCAAAAGGGAAATGGCACAGAGTGAACGGCTGGAAAACAGGCTGCGGCGTCGCTAGTGACGCTTTCGAGTGCGGCACTCGCGGCCGCAAAGGAGCTTGTGTGTGTGTGTGTCTGTGTGTCTGTGTGTCTGTGTGTCTGTGTGTCTGTGTGTGGAGGGTGGGGGGGGGGGTGGGGGAGGGGGGGATCTGTGGTGGGGGGGAGGGGTGATGTGTGGGGGTGGGTGTGTGGTGTGTGGTGGATGGGTCGGGTGTGTGTGTGTGTGTGTGTGTTGTGTGTTGTGTGTGTGTGTGTCTGTGTGTCTGTGTGTCTGTGTGTCTGTGTGTCTGTGTGTCTGTGTGTCTGTGTGTCTGTGTGTGTGTGTTTTTTACTACCCCTTAACCCAATCCTCTGAGTCAGCAGGCGAGCTCGCACATGCATTTGTATGCATGGCCATGGGGGCACCAACATTTCGACGTCCGGTTGGGCTGCCATGGTCTTAGTCAAACCCTCATCCCTAAGGATACCAAAAGAAAATGGATCATTCCAAAAATCGACAGGTAGTTGTTAGTCGACAGGAAATCCAATGGAAAATTGAAACAAAAGTACAGGGAGAAATGAAATGGTGAGAACTCTCAGCCGCAGCCGCCACCGCGAGAACTGCAATCAATGCCCAGCGCAGCAGCATGCTAAAGAAAGCCGCAGCAGCAAAAGAGCAGGAAGCCAGCGCTGCCGCAAAGTGCAGGGGCAAGTACACATACTGGATGAGCACTGCTAGCCACCAGCCAAAAGAGCCCCACCATTTCCACGAGGTGGTAGTTCACCCCTCCGCAGTGTCCTGTCGGTATGCGGTGTCGGGAGAATCAACCAGTACATCACAGCATTCCGCAAAACGAAATCAGGTAGGTCGAAGGTCTTTGATGGAACTTGATTGTCATCACACAGAAGCCACTGACCCTGGTATCGCAAAGCAGTTCTGTAATGACCAGCTGAATAGTCTGGACCAAGATGAAAAATGATTGCACATATGTGATACCGCCACATGCTGATGGAACTTGTGGAATCTGCAAAGCATGGAAAGTCAATGCCATCTGTCGGAATGTCAACTCTCTGTGTGCACTTCAGAGGATCTGTTGGATCCGGGGTGCTGATGGGCCTATCCAGCATCAAAATGAGTTGCCGGGCCTCTGTAGTTGCTCTGCAAAGGCCTTGGGGGTCATGCCATGCATTTATCAATGTTTGAAGGCAACTGTGGTCATCTTTGTAATTGACATATGGCAAATGAATTGGAGTGTATCTGCAGCCCTTTTCGTTTTGCAACACGTCGTCGCCTTCAGCAGCCATGAAGCAAGGCTTGGTGACCCATTCACAATACAAAAACCCTGGACAAAGAAAATTCAACAGGTCTGTCGCAAATTCTCGCACGTCCTGCTGTTTCTTCAGGGCTTGCATTGATAAAACCCCTTCCCCAATCATCAACCACCTGAATGGTGGAAAGTTGTAAAGATCCAACGGAGCCGGACTCATCGCCGTCACATTTCGAAGCAACTCAAAACCACAATGCCAAAAGTGCCCGTGCAACCCCTCAGCAAGGAGTGTCATCCATGCAAGGCTAGTGATCACTGTGTTCACGAAGCACATCGTTCCTGTCGGGTTGGACAGGATGCGCACCAGTCTCACTTCTGAAGCATTTTGCCCAATTGTTGAGCCAGCGGCTGTCTCTGAAGGCTTTGTGGCTTGAGGTTGGCAAGTATGAGTCGCCAAATGCTGTGATAACACAGATTGGCTATCTCGTTCCACAGCTCCGGAGTGTGACGCATGCTCACCGTCCATAGCCAAGGTATTGGCTGAGAAGATGGTGAGGAATCCGGGGTTCTCTTGAGTGCATGATATCGAAGCGTGACCTCTTTGTCCCCCATCAATCGGAGGATATTGGTCAGGGATCTCTGGACCTGTTCCAGTGGTAGATGCGGAGCGTTGCTGGGTGTCAGTCGGGATTGACTCGCATCCCAACGCAGGTACGGCATTGTCTTCTCCTTGGTGATCAAATTCTGCTGGATACACGCTTGAAAGAGATCTGAAGCCGTGTCCGCGTTGGCTAACTTGGTGAGGCGCTCCTCCAAGACCATCATCATCGAGACCGCCAATGTGTGGCGCAGGGGGATAGTTTTCGGTCCCTTGTGCCACTCCTGGCTCTTCATCAACAAGAGTGGAAGCAGAGAACCTTCCCCTGGCGCAAGATGAAGCACGAACTCCGACTCTTGTAGGAGAGTATTTAAGGTGTCTTCGTGTTTCAATACCAGTTTGGCCATGTTGATCATCAGGTCTTTTGGCACCGACATCATTTCCGAGGCTGGCTTGCTGGCAGGCTTGCTCCTGCCTTTGTTGTCCGCCTTGTCCCCTTTGTGCCTCTTGTTCGATGTCTGTTGATTGCTCTCGGTGATGCCTAGGCCCTTCAATTGAGCCTCTGTCAACAGATTGCCCCAGATTTTGACCATAGAGTCCTGATCCTCCATAGCGTCGGAGACCCTGTCCGTTGATCAAAAAGATTGCCAAGTTGAGCAAGGGAATGCATGTGCTGGAGTGTTCATTTTGACCGCAAAATTGACATGGAGTCAAACAGGTCTGTTCCAGTCTATGTAGACACATCAGAGTTTTGGTTTGCATGGTGTTGTGCTCAGTATGAAGGTGTCTGGCAAAGACTGTCGGAATGAAAAAGCTTTGGGCACAAATGAGACACCGATACATCAGGCCATCTGCAATCCATGCATCTTGCGCAAAATCTAATCCAGATTTGGCAATGATGTCAAGTGACATGCCATATGTGTCTGAGGGGTCTGCATTGTGCTGCCAGATGCGCAGCTCCAGCAAGCGATGATTCTCTGCAATGTCTTCCTGGCGTGGCCATGTATGAAGAGGTAGCATTGGTTTGGACCAACGTGGCATCATCAACAAGAGGGCCATTTGTGTCATCATTGGGCAGGACTTCAGGTGCTCTTCAGGGTCATACTGCAGCTCATCATCTGTGAAATAGCTAGGCATCAGTTCCCGGCACCATTCGCAGTGAGCCCCCTCCATCATGAGATTGGCGTATACCTGGCAAAGCTGTTGAACCATGTACCAAACACGCTCAGGTTCCACTTGATGGAAAACTCGAAGATGTGCATGAATGCATTGTAAGTCCACAGCTTCTTGGCACAACAGACACCTGGTCGCCAGAGTCCTGAGCAGAATCGGGTCTTGCCATATCCAGTAAAATTGACGTGACATCAAGGCAAGTCCAACTCTTTGCACTGAAGGCAGTGGCATCATGTCGGACAACAAGTGCACGACGTCAGTGGAGTTGAAGGCCCATGGGACCACGATTTGCATCCTGAGTTCATGGATGACTAAGGCCAGCTGTATCAGCCCTGTGCACTCGTGAGCTGCAGTGCCCCAGCCATGGCTGGGGTTACAAAAGCACCCCAGATCTCCAAACAGAGTCCAGACCAAAAGCTCACGCAGCGTCTGGACCTCCTGAAGATGGTCACTGTGAGCTGCGTGAAGGTGCAATCGTAAGGCTTCAGCATTTTCGCAAGCCAATCCACAAACCTGACAGATGGTGGACAGCTGATACTTCAGATGTGACATCTTGTATAGAGCTTGCACATGACCCAATCTGGTCAGCGGCTCGATGTAGTCCTCAGGACTGAGAAGTTGATCAGGCGGCAGCGCAACCACTTGTGGCATCTGCTGTCTCTCGAAGGACAGCCTCAGAAGAGCAAATTGGATGTAGAAGACACAGATGTGCTTGATGTGTGAGGTCGGGTGACATACACATCCATGATGTGGTTTATACCGCTCATCCATGATCATAGCTCTGCGTTCTGCTTCGTGCCATTCTGAAGGATGGTTTGCTCGAAAATGGCGTTTGAGCTCATTTTTGCGATTGAATGTTTTCCGACAGCTGAGGCACGTGTTGGCCAAGAAGTGCTGGATCGATGGGTTGCCGAGTAGGTCCTCGGCCTCCTCTGTCTGCACAGCCTGATGAACGAGGCAGTACATTTCCACTTCTTCAGGTTTGAAGTGCTCACAGGCCTGTTCAGCCATATGGTAGACATTGACGTGGCTTTGAAGTCCATGCCGTGTCGTATACACCTTCTGGCAGTAAGGACAGGTCAGGGAGGTTGCATCTTCACTGACTTGCATGTCAATGCCATGCTGAACCATCAAAAGTGCCACTTGACGAATGATGTGACACCGATGTGTTCGTTTGAAACAGGCACCACAAAATTGACAAGGATTGGTTTCAATGCAGGCTTGAAGAAGAGCTGTATTGAATGGCTCATGTTGTCGAAATTCCCGATCATGTTCCATCTTCCAGTGTTGCAGAAGCCCAGTGGTGGTGGTACAAAAGGTGTTGCACAGTGCACATCTCGTATAGAAGTATGCTAGCAGTTGAGCGTTGTTCGCCAACGCCTGTAGCTGGTGACTTCGCGCCACTTGTAGCAGCTCCTGGATGCGCAGCCTGTGTTCCACCTGTTCCAGATCCTGTCGATCAGCTGTGCAAACAAAGGTGATGTGATATTGCAATGATTGTTTGGTTGTGAATCTGGTGTTACAATGTGCACATGTCGGAACGCCCCCTCGAAAATCTGTGGGTTGAGGAGCATGTAGGGGTCCTGATCTATCGCCATGATCCAGGGTCAGATGACGCCTCAACGCCGCAAGGGTGGCGTAGATTTGAAAGCATCTTGGACATACATGTGGTGATTCCGGCACCTCTTCACGAGAAGAACCACGACGATGCCACACCTCCCAAATGAGAGAAGATTGCACTGCAAAATCTTTGGCTGGTGTCAGTAAGATCACGTCATGGGGATCCAAGCAATGTCTCTTCTGAGAGTCACGCTGCTCAGTGGCGCTGTTCAATTCCGACAAAAGCAGCAGCGGGTCTTCTGCACCATATGCCCGTAGAAAGGCCACACGGGAGAGATGAGTCAAATGTACTGGATTCCTGAATATACGTCTAAGCTGTTTCATGCACGCAATGTCAAAAGCTTGAAGGGATTGCTGGGTGAATCCCACAATGATCAAGCTGTGCAAAAGGCTGGCAAAGATACATTGTTTCCAAATACGTAATTTGAGTGAAATTGGTACACTTGATCTGACATAAACCCAACGATGTAGTTGTTGGCCAACTTTTTCACTGGCCCTGATCCGAGCATCCATTGTGAGGCGTTCAAATGAGTGGTAGCTGACCGTGGCTCCCAGATACTGAAAGTGCCGCACCAACTTGATGTGTGTTTCTCCATGGTTTTGTCTTGGGATCCTAAGGAAAATTCCTTCTGATGTCCTCTTGAGATATTTTCTGTTGAGTCGCTTTGTCAGTGGTCCCACCATGCGTAACACTGCAACCGTTTTGCTCACGTTCACTTTCATATTGAAGCTCTCAATGGTGTCCAGTGCAATACCAATGAATTTGATCGCTCTGTGAAAATCAGCCTCACTCTCCAAGACCTGATGAAATGTACCATCGTCAGCAAACAAAGTGACGCATGCAAGTACCCAGTCAAAAGAAATCCGATGAGCAATGGCACGTAACATCATCACTGAGAAAACTGCCCATAATGTCGGTGCAGCTCTGCACCCCTGACGGATTCCACGACGGGTTTCAAAGCTGCGTGACTCTCCCTTGTGCTGAAATTGAAAAGCAGTATGTTGATATATGGCCTTGAGTAGTTCAATGAGATCACAAGGGATGTTGAATTGGTTCAGACCTTCCAGCAGTTGGCATCTGTTGACCATGTCAAAAGCTTTGGTCAAGTCGAGGCTTATGGTCAGGCCTCCACATAGATGCAAACGTTCCAGCCCCTGAGCCTGCATGTGGACACGAAATTGATATGTGTCAATGAGATCCCTTACTCTCCGACAATGCTGAAGGATTCTGTGAAGAGCCTCGTCTACACCTCTGGCTGGAAGATATGCAAACTGCGGCCATCGTTGAAGTTCCTGCCAAGTGTGAGCCAAGATTTGTGATGCGCACATGCCCATGACTGATTTACCGCATGGTTCCAACAACGATATGGGACGTAGTTCAGAGGGTGTTTGTGTCCTCTTTTTGGTCTTCGGCAAGAAGACCAAGGTTCCATCACTCCAGCACTGAGGAAACCTGGCATTGGAGCTCCATTCATGTAGGGCAGGATCCAAATAAGTGGAGACCTGTTGAGCTGTCAGTTTCCAAAATGGTGATGGCACATACTCCGGGGCAAGTGCCTTCCGTAGAGGCAGGGATCGCAGTCCTTCACAAAATTCTGAACTGGTGAATGGCCAGTTGAAGGGAAGAGCAGGTGGTGATTCAGTGTCCTGGTAGAGCTCGGTAAACCACTGAGCCAAAAGATCAGCTTCCTGTCCAGGTGTCATGATATTGCCATCTGATGATCTGATTTGCAACCGACAGAATTGTTGTTTGGGTGCAAGTTGTCTGATCGCCTGATAGAGCCGGAAGTGGTCTCGAGCTTGACTGGCTTCACCTGCAACTTGATAGACACGTTCCAGCCGTCGTTTTCTAGCCATATAGTAGCAGATGTGATCTTCATCTGAGTTCTGGCCCTGCATTTCTGAATGACATGTCCCCAAGCCTGAAAAAGATGTTGTAGGGATTGTCCACGTAGCGCTCGGAGAGCATGATGATGTGCCTGGAATCGTTGAAAAGGGGTTAAATCATAGCAATGCGTTGGCGTAGTAGTTGATCGTTGTCGTTCTGGTTGAAAGGCATTGAGAGATTCATGAAGTGTAGCCATGGGGTTGTTTGTCAACGGGAGGTTGTTCACTGTCTGTATCACTTGATGTTGAAATTGTGCAACACGATCATTTGGAGCTTGCCATTGTCTGCAAAGTTCAAGCCTCTGTGATCGTGTCCATCCATATGCACCAGCATGTCGTCCTTGATGCCAGACCTTCAGAACAGAGCACAATTGTGGGATGTGTGATGCTCCTTGCTGGCAAACCAGGGGAAAATCTGCGAGGTATTGAATCTGTTTCGATGTACTGTCTGAGAAATGCCGTCTGACACAAATGAAATCGATTCTGGAATGTTGATGTCCAAATTGATACGTAGGACCCAGGCTGAAATTCCAGGTGTTCAGTGTGGTCAGTGCGTGCACCGTCAGCAGATTTTGAAACAAATGTTGATCCCCGTGCATAGTTCCCTTGCAGCGCTCTCCCTGATGTAGATACGTCGAAATGCCTACAGCATCAGATTGTCTCGTCAGTGACGTGCTGAAGTCACCAAGCATGATCAAATTATGGCGTTGTGATAGCTGGCCAAGAAGTGTGGAAAGACGTGTCCAGATCTCTTGGCGTTGGTCTATTCTGTTCGGATGAAAAATGTGTTGATACACTGAAACCAGGTCAATATGTCGTGTTGATCCATGAATTCTCATATGAACCAACCGTCCTGGCACAATTTCATTCCAAGAAAGTTCATGTTGTGAACATAATTTGCGGGAAACCATGCAAAGCAATCCAGAGTGAGATGAGCCTTCTCCACTGTGAAGAATATGGTAACCAGCGCTTTGCCACTCCGAAGTGAAAGGCCAGTGTGTCTCTTGGATGCATATGAAATCGATGTCCTGCAAGTCAGCCCACTGTTGTAGATAGTCCCATGCCGAAGGTGATAAACCCCCAGCGTTCCATGAGAATACCGTCAGTCTTTTCCTTTTGTTGGCAGCTTTCGATTGAACATTGGGACTTGGAGATGTGTCCACTGAAAAACCAGTGAAATGTGTACCCAACATCGATGATGTACATAATTTCCCTTTGTACCATGTGTAACCATGAATGGCAGCTCTCTTCTGTGCTCTGCGGAAACTTCTTTTGTACGTACAATTGTTTCGTTTGAGGGTTTGACTTGGTTCTAAAACCTCATTGAGCTCCTCGACATGTGGTTTCACCGACACAAAGTCAGTTTCCCCGTCATTCATGTCCATGACGGAACCCTCACCCCACTTTGGACTCCACCAAGAAATGTCGTTGATGTAGATCAGCAAAAATATCAAAAAGTTTGCATACATATCCAAAGCCCGGAATTGGGACCGGGGTGCGAAAGGAGCGCCAGTCAAGGATCGCGTGGTACCCTTGTCAAATCAAATCGCTAAGAATCACCAATCAAGGGAAACTTTATCCAGCAGGAAAGGTGAAGCCCAGGAAAATGAAAATGGCAATAAATGGAGTCGATGCCCAAATACCACACAGTCCAGATGTCAATTGTAGCCACCCTGAGTGATGCTAGGTCCAGTCAGAAGAGGGAGACCACCCCAAAGAAGACGAGCTTAACAATGAGGAGGTAAATCACCAAGCACAGGACCTGCTCAGGGTCAGAAAGCGCTTGCGCGTCAGCAGCCGCGGCAGCAAGATCTGCTAGGAGCAGCAGCGCCACAGCAACGCACCTCGCCACTTCGAGGCCACCACGCCACCGCCAAAGCACCCAGAAGAGAAAACGTGCGTGGGGCAATGGCAGCGGCTGACACCTAGGATCGAAGATCCTTGAACGCGGCACTCGCGGCCGCACAGGGGCTTGTGTGTGTGTGTTTGTTTTTTTCCAACACACCTTTTCTGCTAAGCTTCAAAGGTCCGTGCCAGCCTTCAACGAAAATTGTAATCGTCGGTTCCCTCATGGAATCTTAAGGCCACGTGAGACAATGGAGAAAATAAAAAGGTGAGAAAGGATCCCATCAGCAAATTGGAAAAATGTTTCACCTCATTGGTCACTTTCGGTCTGATGCTCCATGTTGAGCCTGTAGCAAATGCAGCAATTCTGAATCTGGAATTTCGTCGCCCTGAGTCTTGCATTCTTCAGGCAGCGATGCAGAATCCTGAGATGTTTCAAGCATGAGAGTGTCCAGAGCAGGCTTTGCATACACTTGCATACGAAGATGGTCTGTGCGTACCATCCAAATCACTGTGGCATTCTGTGCAAACCAGGTGGGAGTACGCCAAGTCGGTTTTGGTTTCTGCCCATCTTCCGTCTCCAGAAATGCCGCCGGTCGCGTCTCTGAAATCATGGTCGGTTGAATTTTCAAAAGTGCTCGACAATGCCCCGCCAAATCCATACCCATGTGGGCCGTGCCAGCTACTGGGATATACCCTATGTGATCATACTTCAGGCTGTGATTCAAGAAGATTGGCATGTTGACCTCTGTCTCCATGTCAATGCAACACATGCTGCGTCCAATGTCACCTGCCTCAGCCTGATGGTGCCTGTCGATGGCCAGGCAAAGGCAGACAGGGGCAGCCAACAGGGCTGCGCGCATCGATTGCTCCTGAGACCAGGTTGAAATCAAATCATTGAGGGTACATTTTCCAGCAGCATGCATCGTGTGAGTGATGGTCAACATCAGTGGGGTGCAAGCAATACTGGTGTCCATGATCATGATTCCGTCTGCTGTGTCCAGCCGCCTTTCCCAACGCATGTCAAACGCTTCAGATTGAAGCCAAGTCAGAAAATGTTGTGCGCATTCTGCACTGTCCTTCTGACCCTGGCTGGGTCCCCAGTTGCACAAAATGTCTCTAAACCAACTGTTGTCTGCCAGCGTAGCCGGTGAATTGGCATGCCGTTTCAGAAAATCAGTCAGAGGAACATGATGTGGCCCCCAATGTCGGAGCTCGGTGTGCTCCAGATTCAAAAGCGTCCAAACCAGGCAGTAGAAACAACTGTTGGCATAGGAAACAACTGTTGGCATAGCACCAATTGCTGTCATTGCAAAGCGCCAGTCCAAACAAGCACTGAGCCAAGCTCCTTGCGCAATCAACCTCTGTTCCAGTGGTCAAGCTGCATGTTGAGGAGGAGGTTGGGTCTTGTTCCGTCCTTTGCCTCTGCCCTTGGATTTGCCCATCAGGTTTTGCAGCGTCGTTGCCATCGGTGATTGTGACAAGCTGTGCTGCTTCATTGTCGCTCCCACTGCCATCCAGACTGAGTTGTGGCACAGCTGATACAGCAAGTCGTAGGCCCTGTCGCTCCGTAGGTTGATCTGAAGTCTCCATGGAACCGCCTTGGTGTTCTGGTCCGACGGAGCCCGAAGAGCATGGAATCGGACAATCATCTCCTTGTCCAACATCATTTCCTGAAGCTCCGTCAAATGTTGGAACATCTTCTGCGCACTGATCGGATGTTTCTTGTCGATCACCAGCTGCGTGCCATCCCAGCGGTGGAATGGAAAGCTCCTGTCGGCCAGAATCAACCCCTTCTGCACTGAGGTCTGATACAACTGGTCTGTGTCCTTGCTCTCCACTATCTTGCCCGCATTGGTGCTGAGAGCCTTCAGCAAGGCCAACACCAAGTGTTGTCTCAGAGGTTGCAGCAGCATGTTGGATTTGCTCTCCATCTGCTTTTTCCACATGGCCGATTCCTGGATCAGGAGATGAAGTGCACCTGTTGGATCTGGATTCAAAAAAAGAATGAATTGATCTGTGCGGCGCAGACTGTTCATTTCTTGATCGTGTCGTACTATGAGTTGAGCCATGGTGGTGAGCAGTTGCAGAGCTTTGCCCGTGGGTTTCTCCTGCTGCTGCATGGTCTCTGCTGCGTCTGGGTTGTTTGGCCCTCCTCTGCGTGGCGCCTTTGTCTTTCTGGGATTGGGAGCCAGTCTGAGGCTCTGATCCAACAGGGGTGCCAACTCCTTGAAGGTCTCCATCATCTGTGCCGAGATGGTCGAGTCGGAATCCTCCATTGACGCATCCATGTTGGAGCTGTCCACAGTTCAACAGTGATCCCAGCAGCAAGGAGATCTGGATCAGCACCGGGCAGGAGCTACGCAAATGTGAGAGGGCTAACAGCACTCGATCCGACAAATGTTCATCTGGGCGCATGTTTGCAGGCAGATTAAAGATCAAACTGCACAGGCTGCATTGGTAATCATCTTGATTGAGTGCATGCAGATGCGGTGCCAATTGTTCCATGTAAAACTGAAACATGGGGTTGCCACACGGGTGCTCCTCCCGCAAGTGAAGTGCCAGTTCAGCAGGCAATGGGCATGAACCACAGCAAATGCATTGGCGTCGAAGGAGTGCCAAAATTTCAGGGTCCTGCCAAAGAGCTTCAAATTGTCTGTGAACCAAAACCTGCTCCAGTCGATACTTGTCAGCACGACTCAACTGATCAGAAAGAATGTCCTGCAAGACCTGCTCAGTGATCACTGTGGGAGCAAAAGGTTCTCGTTGCAACCTGTGAAAACACATGGCCAGTTGACGCAAAGGCATGCAAACATGATGTCCACGCTTGACCCCCAGAGATGGGTTGCAGCAGCATTGTTGTTGTGAAAAAGCTTCAGTCAGCACCATGGTCAAACGTCGTGATTTTCTCCACAGCCTGGCATGAGCCGATTGGAGGTGGAGTGCCAGGTCGGCTGACCTGCTGCAGCCCTTGCCACAAGCCTGGCAAACCACAGTCAATCTCATTCGAGTGGCTGCAGGGCGCAAAACTTCCAAGCATTTGCCATCCAAACAAGCTTCAACCCAGGGAGCCTCCACCTCTTTGGTTTCTGCCGATGCTTGGGGATTGAAGTGTTGGCAGCGGCCCTGCACTATGTGGGACTTCAAGCCCCCTTTCGTGAGAAACAGTTGTCCACAATGTGCACAAGCTGAAGTGTGATCCAGTGAGTCCCTACTCTCATTGTAGCTCAGGCCTTGAAGTCCATGGTGAGCTTGGAGATGTTGCACAAGAGCTGCAGGATCAGGAAAACATTGAAGACAAAGTTCACACCGCTGGCGCTCCTCCTGCAGAGGGATGTCATCAGGGGCTGCTACTCCAGCGCCATTCACCAACAATACTGCAATCTGTGACCAAGTGCTGCAAGTGTGGGTGAGAAACATCGATCCACAACATGCACAAGGGCAATCCTCTGAAAAGAGGTTGGTGAGTTGAATGCCCTTTTGTGGAGCATATTCCCACAGGTCTGGGTGCTGCAGTCGGAAATGCTGATGAAGTTCCTGGCAACGTGAGAACTGAATGGGAAGCCAGATATCGGCAGGCATCCTGTAACGTTGCAACCTTTGTCCAATCTCTCTCCTGCACAATGCGTAGGATTTGATCGCCAAAAGGTCTTGACCGCAAGTTGTGAAGCTCAGCCTCTGTGATGAGCCTCAATCCACGTGCTGCAGCATCACTGGGATGTTGCATCGTCCTTGCCATAACTCTAGTAGAGTCAAGGTCAAGACTTGTTCTCTGTGAATCTGCAAGGCAAAGAGGAGGCCCAGTGACCAATTCCTGGCAACCGCGCTCAACATGAGCTGTAAACATGCGCCATGTGGAAAAGATTTTGAAGCATGTTTTGCATTGTGGCAGCCCATCCATTGCATGTGCAAATAAATTGACAAATTGGGTTCTCAACATACTGCGTTTGTGCACAATTGTGCAATGTCTGCGATATGCACTGATGTTATCAGTACAAAAATCACACAGAGCACATTGAAACAAGGGTGTGTTCCAATTTGCCTCCAACAGGAGGTGAGGTGTCTCCGATGATGTAGCAGCCTGCAAACGTTCAAAATGTTGGAGAAGCCCAGTCAAATGTGTCCAGTTGAGTTGCAATGCAAGGTCATGTGCATGAAGGACTGTCGATCTGTTATGCAGGGTCCTCAACAGGCCAATGGTCGTGGCATGCAGCAAGCGCGCCGGTGAAGGAATGTTCAACCGTGCCAGGGCATTGTAGTTGGTGCGATGTGTTTGAAAGGAATGATCATGAATGATCCTGCGCAACATAATGGTCATTTGAGTCACTGCCTTTTGAATCCCTGCAAAAGTCATGCCTGTGGCCAAAAGTCCATAACTGAAAATGGGATAAACACATGTTTGCCAGAGTCTGTAACGCTGTGCAATGCTGAGGCAATGCTTGCCAGTGAGCCACCGTTGCAACCTGCGAAAACCCGCATGCATCAAGGAGAGTCTGTGTCGAAGGCTGCTGTCTTCGAAATTGCCATATGAAATGATCACACCCAGATACTTAGTGGATTTCTGAATCGGAATGAACATGGTCTCGTGGCCCGGCACCAAAATTTTCAAGCTCTCGCCATTGGAGTCACGTCGCACATAGCAAGGTCGGACTTGTTTGCATTGTGCGCCACGCATTTCCAAAATAGCCACTGATTTGTTTGGGTTGATGGTCATGTCCAATGACGTCAAAGTGGAAAACAAGATGCCCAACACCTGCAAAACTTCAGTGAACTCTTCCAAACTTTCATACATGGCACCAATGTGGAGGTCGTCAGCGTAGAGCGTCAGGTGGCTCTGGATCCATTCCAATGTCACAAAATTCAGAAGGTCATGCAAGAAAAGTAAAGTGAAAAGGGACCACAATCCTGGTGCCGCCTTGCACCCTTGTCTCACTCCCCTCCCGATTTCAATGGGAAAGTCTTGATCGTCCACCTGTGTGTAATAAATCGTGGATTCATGCCAGGTAGTGAGTAGCGCAATGATAGAAGGCCTAACATGCAGCTCATGAAGTCTGGAAAATAACTTGAATCTGTTCACCTGATCAAACGCCCGTTGAAGGTCGATGCAGAGTTGGATGCCCCCAAAAAGGCCACTACGATGTCCCCCAGACGCACGGGAGTGAGGAGTGGAGCGGCTATGCTGAATCAACTGTCGAACCTGCGCACAGTGGCTGCTCACATGCCTGATAGCTTCTAAGGTTGATCTGCATTCCTGGTATGACCAAACAGGAAAAGAAACCAAATGGAACTGAACATCTTGCATGGCCAGGTGAATCAGAAGACCTATCACAGCCTTACCTACCGGCTCTTGGAGAGCCAACGGCCTTAAATTTTGGGGGGCCACAGGGGGCTTCCCTGGTTTAGGGATGAGAAATAACCATCCATGGCGCCAAATGTCAGGGATGATTGGCGGGTTCAAGTTCCACCATTCTTGAAGCTGGGCATGAAGCAATGGTGCCAGAACTGTGGCATGTTGTCGCCAAACCACGCCCGGAGCAAATGGCTTTGCCACTGCACGAGTCACCGGTATCAGAGACAGCGCTTTTTCAAGCTGTTGTACTGAGAAAGGCACTCCTGGAGGCTGATCAAAAACAATGTGCAGTTGTTGAGGTCCACTCCATGTGTCACTGACAAATTTGTGTATGATAGCAGCACTTTCAATTGGCGTAGCCATGGAACCATTCTGATTTCGAATTTGGATCTGTTTACGTGGTTGTTTTGGTGCAAAACGGTTGATCACCTGAAACAGTTTGTGTGTGTCATGCCGCTCAGCTGCACGGGCCGCAGACTCCACTACTTCTTCAAATTGAGAGTTCCTAATCTGTTTGGCCAATCGGCGAT
The DNA here is from genome assembly GCA_947184155.2 of Cladocopium goreaui. NCBI lineage: Eukaryota > Dinophyceae > Suessiales > Symbiodiniaceae > Cladocopium > Cladocopium goreaui. The sequence continues at coordinate 124,555 of CAMXCT020001640.1, read as the reverse complement.
GTTGCCGTTTCAGAGAAACAAATTTGGCTGCATGATACCAACCCTGAAAAACACTGCGTATGGTGATTAATTAACCCAGCTTTGCAACCCAACAGCATACCTGAATCTTCCACCTACGTCTTTTTTCAGACCCTGTGCCAAAGTCCTGTTTTTTCAGTACCCAGAAAACTTTTCAGGACCTACTCTCAAATTCAGGACCTGGCCATTTTGGGGTATCAATGGTAATGGCAACCATTGGGTGCAAACATGTGAAACCAACATTTGGTGGATATTCAAGCCATTGGCATTGATCCACGCAAATAAAAGCACTCCCAGCCCAAACTCATGGCAAGGCAGGATCAGAATATAGTATATTCCAGAAAGTATGTCAGAATAGATGCCAGATAGGATGCCAGAAAGAATGTCAAATAGAATCTCAGAAAAGAATGTAAGATAGTATGTCAGAACATATATGCCACATATACGTCCAGATGATATGTCAGAAACTATGTCAGAATAGTGTGTCAGGGTGGGGATCACTCTTAGTAAGGCAATTTTGAAAATATATTTCAGGTTCGGAATTTTCAAACTGTTGTCCTTCAGGCGCCGAAGCTCCCGTTGAAGGTCAGCATCGCCCTATGTCAATTGGTCCAGTCCCACTTCCATTTCAACAAGTCCAACTTCATCGATTAGGGTGTTGGTTGAATGGACTTGGGACTCTAGCTGGCACGGCATCCCTTGTAACCCTGTAGACACTGTAGTTGGCAAAAAGATTGTAACACACAGAATCAGCATCATTTTGAGCAGGCATTCTTTTTGCTAATCCTTTCTCCCTATTACGAAAAATACCCCCAAATGACAAAAACTAGGTGCGATTTCCAATTTTGGGAAATGTCAAATTGGTTAATCTGATTTTTAATTGATCCCCTTGAGGAAACAATTTTAAAAATGAAGGTGCCATGTGAGGGTTTCACCCCCAAAGAATAAAAAACTAGTCAACACCGGGGTGTCTTTTATTGGGGTCCGTCCTTTAAAATCGTCAATTTTAGTTTTTTTTAATTCAGGTGTTGGTGTTTTATTTGATACTAGGCGAAAGCTTCGAAATCCTATTCTTGGCAGTATTCTATTTAAAGATTATTTTCATGGATTTTGAAATTAGAAACAAAAAACGGTTTAATCCCTTCCCCCTGTTGCTAAACAGTCGCCCCTTCACCCACCCACCCAAATAACAAACACCTGGAGGAGTTTTTAGTATGGGGGGGGCTTTAGTATTAGGGTACGAAGCTTCCCCCTAATACTGATAAAAAAACACACACACTAGACAAGAATGGATCATTATATGATCCGTCAGGAACTGAATCCTGAAACATGCAGATTAGATACGAAACAATAAAATTAACGATGCATCCTACGAATAATGCAGGTACGTTTGCACGGGTCCCGGGGGGGTGTCTTCGGTGGCCACCGACCCCCCCGGGACCCCGGGCCCCCTGCATTGAATTTAGAATTAGAAAGGGAGAGGACAAAGGAAGAAAAAGAGAGAGAAGTTTTACATCTATTTAGATGTTACACACACACCCGGCCGGAGCCGGGTCAACCCTGAAAGGCAAGAGGAAGAAAAAAGCGGACACACGACGGGCAGACGGCCAAAAACAGCGCAGGGGGGGGAGGGGAACAGATGGACCTCCGGAACCAACCTACACGGCGAAACGGACCTGACCAAAAACAGCGCACACACCTAAACCCCACGACACATTACGGAGAGGCACGCGGGGAAAATTAGGGACCAAATGGGGGACTAGTTAATGACAGGCAAGAGAACCAAAACAATTAATTAAAAACAGGATTCAGCTCCTGAACCTACAGGTCGTGCGTTGTGCCAATCCAGGCCCGTGTTCCAGTCGGCCACAAGGGCATAAAACGGCTATCAAGTTCCAACGAATTAGATGCACAAAATGTTAAACCTCACCAGACAACCATCAAAAGGCAAAAGACCACACCTAAAGGTCATGAGTCTGCCTGGTGCCTGTCTCATAACGTGTTGTACTGTGGCTGCAAAGGTTGCTGCAAAAACGGAGGTTTGTGGTAGTTCGAAGTGGCTTCACTCAATAGAGATGCATTCCACTGGGTTCATAAAGGACAGCCGGAAACGCGGGACTTCACAAAAAGGTGCAAAACGGAAAGGCCAGCTGTTGCAATTTACTTAAATGAATTACCAAATTAAAATGTGTAAATTCGGCAGTCAGGACAGTCATCACTCACCCTAAAAAGGGTTGCCTCAAATGGCTCCATGGCACCATGTCGGAGCCACCATGGAAATCACACTAGACAAGAATGGATCATTATATGATCCGTCAGGAACTGAATCCTGAAACATGCAGATTAGATACGAAACAATAAAATTAACGATGCATCCTACGAATAATGCAGGTACGTTTACACGGGTCCCGGGGAGGTGTCTTCGGTGGCCACCGACCCCCCCGGGACCCCGGTGGCCCCCTGCATTGAATTTAGAATTAGAAAGGGAGAGGACAAAGGAAGAAAAAGAGGGAGAAGTTTTACATCTATTTAGATGTTACACACACACACGCATATATATATATATACACATATTTCTATTTCAAAATCGATCAGATTTCTTTCTTTTTAAATCCAATTAAAATATGGCAAACAAGTGGATTCCGAAGCTTAATATCAAATAAAAACCCCCAACATAAAAAACTATGTATCTTTTTCTATTTCGAAATCGATTAGATTTCCTTTTAAAAATTAAATAAAATATGGCCAAAAAATTGGATGTCGAAGCTTTTCCCTTATATTAAACCCTAATATCATTTTGTTTTTTTTCCTGTTTCAAAATCGATTAGATTTCCTTTTGAAATCTAATGAAAAAAACAAAAAATTGATTTTGAAGCTTTCCCCTAATATCAAATTAAAATCCAATTATTAAAATATGTTCAAAAATTGGATTTCGATGCTTCCCCTAATCTTGCATGAAAAATTCCAATATAAAAAACTAAATTTGTTCTATTTCAGAATCGATTAGATTTCCTTGTAAATTCAAATTAAGATATTGCCAGAAATTGGATTTCGAAGCTTTCCCCTCATATTAAACCCTCATATCAAAGACTATTTTTTCTATATCAAAATTCATTAGATTTCCTTTTGAAAACTAGTTAGAATATGGTCAAAAATTGGATTTTGAAGTTTTCCCCTAATATTACATTAAAAAACCCTAATATAAAATATTATTTTTTCTTTTTTGAAATCGATTCGATTTCCTTTTAAATTGTAGTAACAAAAATAAAAACAAAAACCGGATTTCGAAATGTTTCCTCTAATATTAAATTACCAGCCCTAATATATTTAAACAAAAAACTGTTTCAAATCGATTAGTTTTCTGTTTAACATATAATTAAGATATTGCTAAAAATTGGATTTCGAAGTTTTCCCCTAAGATTAAATTAAAAACACTAATAAAAAAACTATGTTTTTTCGATTTCAAGAATCGATTAGATTTCCTTTTGACATCCAGCAAAAATATTGCCAGGAAATGCCAAAAAGTGGATTTCGAAGTTTTCCCCCAATATTATATAAACGTTGTACTATAAAATACTGATTTTTTCGACCTTAAAAGACCCTAGTTTAAAAAATCACCGGGGCTGACTAGTTTTTATTTTTTGGTGGTGAAATCCTGAAATGGGACCTTCATGTTTAATTTGTTTTTGAAAAGGTATCAATTAAAAGTCAAACTGGCCAGCCTGAAATTTCCCAAAATTTAACGCGGACCCTAGTAAAAGGAATCAATGTAATATTTTAGTATTTAGGGTACGTTTAGTAAAAGGAGGTGGGGATTAGTAAGGTTTTCAATTTAATATAAGGGGAAGCTTCGAAATCCAATTTGGCAAGATTTGAGTTAGATTTTGAATAGGAATTCAATCGGTTTTGAAATATAAAGTTCATTTTTTAAAACGAATGTTTTCAATTTAATGTCAGGGGGAAGCTTCGGAATCCAATTTTGGCAATATTTTAGTTAGATGTTATTTAAAAAATGTTTTCCAATTTAGTTTTTTTAAACCAAGGGGGAAGTTTCGCACCCTCATACTAAATACCCACTAAATACAAAAAACTATTCCGTGTGTTCATTGTTGGGTGGGGAGGGGCAGACGGTTTATTATGACGCAGGGATTGGTCAGGCATCACTTGCTGGAATTATTGGATTCTTTTGGGATGATTGGTATGATGTTTAGTCAGGCATGGTTCCCTTCAGTCATGCACGATTTTTGCAAAAATCCTATTTAGGCACGACCCCAAAATCCCAGCCCGGCAAATTCCGGCCCTGGCCCGGCAAATTCCGGCCCGCGCCCTGCAAATTCCGGCCCTGCGTTTTTCCAAAATCAGGCAAAACCAGTAAATCAGGTATTAAGTCAGGTGTAGTTACCTTTTAAGTCATTAAGGCTAGTCAGGCATGGTTCCAGTGGGTACCTTTTAATTGTGAAGGCTAGTCAGGCATGGTTCCCTAAATTCAGGGGCGTGGGTACCTTTTAATTATGAAGGCTCCTAGTTAGGCATGGGTTCTGTTAAGTCAGGCATGGGTTCTGTTAAGTCAGGCGTGGGTGGGTACCTCTTAATTATGAAGGCTAGTCAGGCATGGTTCCCTTAAGTCGGGTGTGGTTACGCTTTAAGTCACGAAGGCTAGTCAGGCATGGGTACCTTTTAAGTGATGAAATCTGAATCAGGCGGAGCTCCTATTCTAAATGTGTTAAATTCAATTGTTCAGTGTGGAAAATCGATTTTTTGGCTGGTCTACGGGCAAACCCTGTGTCTTCCAATACCATAGCGTGCTGATGTCGCTTGCCTGCATAATAGTTAAGGCCAAAGCTTAGGTCATCAGTGTGATCCTGAAATGGCGCCACGACCAAGAAGATGACATGTGTAAAATGGGCCCTGGATTAACAAAGGCTGACTAATGAATTTGGAGGATGCCACTAAAGTATGACATGTAATCACTTTTGAGGAGCACTCTATGGCACGCAGCGCGCGCAGCCTGCTTTACGGTTTAGCGTTTGAAAGTTTTAGGCTTTGCCTCTATGGCACGCAGCGTTTGAAAGTTTAACCGTTTACCTCTATGGCAGGCTGTGCGCGCAGTACGCGTTACGGTTTAAAGTTTGAAAGTTTTAGGGTTTATGTGTGTGGCACGCAGTGCGCGCAGCGCGCATTAGGGTTTAGGGTTTGGAAGTTTTATAGTTTATTTTATTGCATGCAGCGTGCACAGCGTGGGTTGAACTTTAGGGTTTCGAAGTTTTAGGGTTAACCTCCATGACACGATGGTTTAGGGTTTGGAGATTTTAAGGGGTACTTCTATGGCACACAGCGCGCGCAGCGCGCGTTAGGGTTTAGGGTTTAGGGTTTGGAAATTTTAGGGTTTACCTCTATGACACGAGAGTTTCAGGTTTGAAGATTTTAGGGTTTATTTCTATTGCACAAAGCGCGCGCAGCGCGCATTAGTGTTTAGGGTTTGAAGGTTTTAGGGTTTATCTCTGGCACGCAGCGCGCACAGCACGCATTAGGGTTTAGGGTTTGGAAGTTTTAGGGTTTATTTTATTGCATGCAGCGCGCACACCGCGGGTTAAACTTTAGGGTTTGGAAGTTGCATAACACGATGGTTTAGGGTTTGGAAATTTTAGGGTTTACTTCTCTGGGACACAGCGCGCGCACCGCGCATTAGGGTTTAGGGTTTGGAAGTTTTAGGGTTTACTTTATTGCATGCAGCGCGCGCAGCGCGCATAGAGTTTAGGGTTTGGAAGTTTTAGGGTTTCAAGGGTTCCAAGGTTCCAGGGTACCAGGGTCCCACGGTTTCAGGGTTCCAAGGTTTCCAGGGTTCCAAGGGTTCCAAGGGTTCCAAGGGTTCCAAGGGTTCCAAGGGTTCCAGGGTTTCAGGGTTCCAGGATCCCAGCAGGGTGCCAGGTGTGCAGGGTTGCAGGGTTCCAAGGTTCCAGGGTTCCAAGGTAGCAGGGTTCCAGAATCCTTGAGGGTTCCTGGGTGCCAAGGTTCCAAGGTTTCAGGGTTCCACGGTCGCAGGGTTCCAAGGTTCCAGGGTTTCAGGGTTCCAGGGTTCCGGGGTTCCAGGGTTCCAGGGTTCCGGGGTTCCAAGGTTTCAGGGTTCCAGGGTTCCAGGGTACCAGGGTCCCACGGTTTCAGGGTCCCAAGGTTTCCAGGGTTCCAAGGGTTCCAAGGGTTCCAGGGTTTCAGGGTTCCAGGATCCCAGCAGGGTGCCAGGTGTGCAGGGTTGCAGGGTTCCAAGGTTCCAGGGTTCCAAGGTTGCAGGGCCAAGGTTTCAGTGTTCCACGGTCGCAGGGTTCCAAGGTTCCAGGGTTTCAGGGTTCCAGGGTTCCGGGGTTCCAGGGTTCCAGGGTTCCGGGGTTCCAAGGTTTCAGGGTTCCAGGGTTCCAGGGTTCCAGCGTTCCAGGGTTCCGGGGTTCCAAGGTTTCATGGTTCCAGGGTTTCAGGGTTCCAGGGTTCCAGGGTTCCAGGGTTCCAGGGTTCCATTCCGGATTTTGAAGGCTGCAAGTCCCCGCGAGCCAGCCCCAGCCCTAGAGATTGAAACCCAACAGGCCCTGCTGTTGGGAATTTGGATTGCATCAGCTGTCTCCTGTGATCCCATTTGTTGAGAATGGTTCCCAAGGCAGGTTGCCAAGGGGGTGCATTGCGATCCACCTTCCCAGGAGGAAAGTGACTGCAAAAAGTCTCAAGGATTTCAGTGTGGAGACATTCGAAAGTGTGATTCACCTCCAAAGTGACATCCTGAAGCCGGCTTTCTAATTGCTGCTGAGAGCAGCGCACAAAGCTTTGCCAGGTCTGTGTGGAATCCAGATATGCCTGTCTGCTAACTTGTCTTTGTTGCATGGTCACTTTCTGGATTGTGGAAGCCGCATTTTGAGGTATCCAATAACGTGGGAGACTACACAGCATGGGAACATGTCCAACATCCGTTTGATTCAGAAAGGGGGAATGCCAAAGATATTTCACATCCTTTGCAACATGATCTGCAAACATCTGACGCACACAAAAGAAATCAATTCTGCTCGCCTGGTCACAATGAATGTAGGTTGGACCTAAAGTAGAAGCCCATGTGTTCAAAGTGACCAGAGCATTGCCGCGCAGTATGCTCAGAAAACGTGAATGATCGCTATGCATAGGGCCCGTGCTCTCCTTTCCTTGCCAGGCAAATTTGGTGGTGCCAGAGACACCTGGAGATGCACTGAGGGAGCAGTTGAAGTCTCCCAAAAGCACTAGGCTATTCCGATTTGGCAAACCATGCAGAACTTGGTCTAACTTGGTCCACCACCTGTCACGTGCAGATTGACAAGTCCTGGTGGCTTGATATGTATGTTGGTAGCAGGCTACCAAGTCCAGTGGTCTTGGTTGCACTTGAATACGTACATGAACAAGCCTACCAGAGTCATGAAATTGCCATCGAAGCTGAGCCATGTTGCAAATACGTTTGGATATGAAAATCATGATGCCCTTTCCCCTATGTTCACCCTCTCCTGAATGCAGTATGTTCCAATGTTGGTCAGACCATTGTGCATCAAAGGTGAGGCGGGTCTCGAGGATCACCCCCACATCAACACAATTTAAAACCAGCCATGCTTTCACCTCATCCATGGTAGCCGTCGAGAGTCCACCACTGTTCCATTGCCAGAAGTGAAGACGCCCTTTCGTCACATGTCGACGATTGCACTGCTGCCAATCATGACGCTGAGGCTGTGTAAGGTCAACTGAATCAGGAAGTGTGGGTGGTGGGCATCCCATGCGTTCGAAGTCTGCCTTTGTATAATGTCTTCCTCTATACCATGCAGAACCAGTGAGGCAAGCTCTGCGATGTGCACGATGCAAGCTGCGCTTCTCCACTTTGGAGGAAATTTTTCCATCAGTCTCTGGCCTGCATGTTGTGCGGTTGCACACTGGAGGCTGCTTGCCACGTTGCTTCGTTCCAGAAAAAGGATGACTATTCAAACCTGGTGGAACTTCAGTAACCCCCGTGGCTGAGTTACAACCCTCGCCCCAGCAACTCCGCAAACTCATCGCAATAAGTGGAAGGAATAGCAGCCAATGCCACCCTTTAATCTTTGTGGAGTTGTATCTGGATTTGGGACCAGATCTGCAAGTCTTCAGATCAGGTTTCTGTGCGCTCAGTGATTGTCCCGTTGGGGTTCTGCAAAATGAAAAATCAGGAATATGGTGCCAAATAAATAAAGGAAGGCGCCACCACCAAAGTTGCCACTCAAGGGCACGTTGGGCCAGCAGGAGTGCAACAAATCGATGGAGTCGAAAAAGTCGAGTCGCAAACCACCAAAAGAGTTCCAGCGTCTGTCGAAAAATAAGAATAATGGGCCAGTGAGAATCAGAAACCAGGAGCCCACCCTGAGAATATGCAAAATTGTACTCAAAATGCAATTGATGGCCAGACCCTTCAAGATTGTTGGGACAGTCAGTAGTGGTGCCCAGCCAGAAAACAAACCACCAGTAGGCAGAATCGTAATCAAAGAATTTTCGGCCAGAAAAGAGAAGGGAGCCGACCCCACAAAAGGCTGCCAGAGTCCAGTTGGTTAAATAGAGTAAAATGGTTCGTCGCCACCAAGCCGTCCCCTGAGCAAAGATCTCCACAAGGATGCAGCACAAATGTTGGCCAGTCAGTAATTGTGGGGAGCCACCCCCGTTGATGCAATGCCAATGCAAATTGTCACAAAAATTAAAAAGATTGGTGTCAGGAGTCTCCAAAGTCTGAAACCGGCAGCAACTGGTCAATCGCGTCCCTAAAACAAGGAAAACACTCACCGTTAGGCCAGCCAGAAAAATAAGGGAGCCTACCCCTCGAGGACCACTCCTCCTGATGTAAGATTGCAAAACCTGAAATCCAAAGATCGCCGTGTTACCCTGTGCCGCCTGGCCAGTCAGTGCAAATTGGGAGCCAACCCCACAGATGGCGGCACAGAGTATCTTCCAGGACAAAGTCAACTGAAAATACAGCAAACCAAGGAGTGTAAATAAAGTGGCGAAGAAATCAACGTAAAATGAACTGATGGTTCCCGCAATCAGAAGCCGATCCAGCTCAGAAGGACCAGCAACAAGGTCAATCAATACCAGAAGGCTGCAGCAAATGGAGGACACAATGATGTAATATACAAGTTCAGTCCAATGCCAGTCGCAGTGTCCCAGGGTTTTTGCAAGATTTGTCGTGATGGCAACCACAGAGGCTTTTCTGGGGATGAACCCAGCAATGATGTCACAAATGCGCTAGAAACTCGAAAATCACAGCACCGCAAAAAACAATGGCACCTACCCCCGCAAATGAAGAACGTCCCAAAAACGCAATCACTACCGTTCTCGTGAGAACGCTTGAGCGCACCACTCGTGGGTGCAGAGGGGCTTGTGTGTGTGTGTCTGTGTGTGTCTGTGTGTCTCTGTGTGTCTCTGTGTGTCTCTGTGTGTCTCTGTGTGTCTCTGTGTGTCTCTGTGTGTCTCTGTGTGTCTCTCTGTGTGTCTCTGTGTGTCTCTGTGTGTCTCTGTGTGTCTCTGTGTGTCTCTGTGTGTCTCTGTGTGTCTCTGTGTGTCTCTGTGTGTCTCTGTGTGTCTCTGTGTGTCTCTGTGTGTCTCTGTGTGTCTCTGTGTGTCTCTGTGTGTGTCTGTGTGTCTCTGTGTGTCTCTGTGTGTCTCTGTGTGTGTCTGTGTGTCTCTGTGTGTGTCTGTGTGTGTCTGTGTGTGTCTCTGTGTGTCTCTGTGTGTCTCTGTGTGTCTCTGTGTGTCTCTGTGTGTCTCTGTGTGTCTCTGTGTGTCTCTGTGTGTCTCTGTGTGTCTCTGTGGGTCTCTGTGTGTCTCTGTGTGTCTCTGTGTGTCTCTGTGTGTCTCTGTGTGTCTCTGTGTGTCTCTGTGTGTCTCTGTGTGTCTCTGTGTCTCTCTGTGTCTCTCTGTGTCTCTCTGTGTCTCTCTGTGTGTCTCTGTGTGTCTCTGTGTGTCTCTGTGTGTCT
>CAMXCT020001640.1:19949-109949 GCA_947184155.2 Cladocopium goreaui | reverse complement strand
ATGGTAAGTGTGAGTTAAGTATGAGTGTGTGTGTGTGCGTGTGTGAAGTTATGGTATGTGAGAGATGGGGTGTGACAAAGTTGTGATGTGAGAGATGGTATGTGACAAAGGTGTGTGTGTGTGTGAGTGTGTGTGTGTGTGTGTGTGTGAAGTTATTGTATATTAAGTTTGTGTGTGTGTGTTAAGTTTGTGTGTGTGTGAAGTAATTGTATGTAAAAGTATTGTATGTTAAGTTTCTGTGTGTGAAGTTATTGTATGTAAAATTATTGTATGTTAAGTTTTGTATGGTAAGTGTAAGGGAGGCGGCGGGAGGAGGCGGCACCCGGGATACAGAATCAAAAACAAGAACCCCACACAAAGATGTGGGGAAAAAACTATGACAATCGGAATTGGCGGTTCCCTATTTTCAGACAAACCCATATTGTTTGATCAACACAACACACGTGACGAGGCCACAAATTCGTTGCCATTCAGGGATTGTGCGGTCCTCGAATTTGGTGCTCAAGCTCTTCTCGGCCATGTCTAAGGAGTCCTGGCACGTACTGGTTTCAAACCAAAGGACTGGTGAAGGACCTCGTTCAAAGCCAAAAACCCCTTGGGTTGCTGCTGTTACCCACTGGTGTTGCCAAAAACGTGGACCACATTTCCATCATTTTCCATCCACTGCTTGAAAACCGAGAGGTTTCCCCATGGCAAATTGCCAATTTATTGGGGATGTCTCCATTTTTTCAGACCCAGCACCAACATGTGCCGCCTTGCTGCAGTTGAGACTGCCCTTGGCCAAAAAGACGTCTCGTGCTCTGCCCCGCAAAGGCTGCCTCGTCGGATTGGTCAGGAGGTCCCATCCGAATCCTGATCTGTGTCAATTGTTTGTTGTTTTTTCCTACATTTTTAACATAGTAACTTTTATGTGTATAATATTTACATTATAATATATATATATATCACTTATATATATATATCACTTATATAGCGCGACTACAAAATATACAACAATACATACATCGTGCAGCCACTGCAGTCATCCAGCGAACATCAGACCATCACCTGACAGTTGCAAATCGCTCTCATACTCAGAGCCCGGAGGATAGCGATACAAGAGCACAAATACAAATGTTGGGAAAAAATGATGCTACCATAGTTTTCAAAAATATTATAATATATAATAGTAATGGCGCCCAATGCCATCGTCATCGGTATCACCCCGGTCATCGTCATCGTCATCCTCGTTCTCATCATTGTGATATTTGTATATACTGTATACTAAACATTATCACCACCTTCATCCGCACATAGTTGTCGCCCCGGGCGGCATCATCATCATCATCATCAACAACAACAAAAAAAAAACATCAACATCCACATCAACAACTGTGTGGGAAAATTGTCTAGGAGTTCAGGGTTGTGTGTGTGTGTTTTTCAGCTTGGCTGACTTGGTCTGGACGATTTTCTGTAGCGACTATAGCGCTGCTTTGAACACTGAACCAAGAAGGCAGGACATCGAATAGACAAGCTGCAGAGCACCGTGTCAGTCTCCCTTAAACTGGCTGTTGTCATGCAAAATGATCGGCACTCAAAGCGTACAAATTGGTCTCAGCATGAGTTCTTTCTTGTCTTTTCCCACATTTACTGACAAAAAAATCCTGTCATGTGATCAAACCAACTGAAGTTGAGGCATGGACCAGTACTGTGACCGCACTTTCTCAACCTCACCACTCAAGACCAAAAGCACGGTCATCGCCTCTCAGTTTCCAAGACATCAATAGAAATGTGTTTTCAGCTCGATACCCAGCTTCGAAAGGAAAGCCGCAGCTGCTTCAATGTCTGGCGCTCATCCGTACCTAGCCACGCTTAAACACATGTCTTTTTCTGAAAATCTGTTTGGACAAATCAACGAGTGCTTGCCTTCTGATCTTTCACCAAATGTCAAACTCACTCACTTTTCTTCAATCGCATTCAAGCCACTTCGAATTCGAGGAATTCAAACATGTTCAAACGTCCACGGTTCAAACTTCCAAACGTCCAAAGGTCCACTGTTCACGTCGTGGATGGCTCGGCCTCACCAAGCAAGGCTGTCGAAATCAAGGAGGCCTCAAAACAGGTTGGAGGTCCAGAGGTGGGGTGGGGATCCGAGACGATCGTGGCACTGCTGTCCTGCAGGTGGCATCCGCCATCATTCCACCAGGAGTAATGGGCGCATCCTTGCACTGAAGCGCAACGTTCCCCGCATTGCTCGGTTTTTGGCTCCACGGTGCGGCCTTGGCCAGCCATGTTCAGCGGGGTCCACCTCGTGCCCTTCTCCATGCAAGTACAGGTTGGAGGTCCAGAGGTGGGGTGGGGGTCCCGGACAACCTTGGCATTGCTGTCCTGCAGGTGGCATCCGCCATCATTCCACCAGGAGAAATGGGCGCATCCTTGCACTGAAGCGCAACGTTCCCCGCATTGCTCGGGTTTTGGCTCCACAGTGCGGCTTTGGCCAGCCATGTCCAGCGGGGTCCACCTCGTGCCCTTATTGATGCAAGCTGAGATCGTTGTAGTGGTGGTGGTTGTCGTTGTAGTTGTGGTGGTAGTGGTGGTGGTTGTCGTTGTAGTGGTGGTGGTTGTCGTTGTAGTGGTGGTGGTTGTCGTTGTAGTGGTGGTGGTTGTCGTTGTAGTGGTGGTGGTTGTCGTTGTAGTGGTGGTGGTGGTGGTGGTGGTGGTTGTCGTTGTAGTGGTGGTGGTTGTCGTCATGTCTAAACAGGTTGGAGGTCCAGAGGTGGGGTGGGGGTCCGAGACGATCGTGGCACTGCCGTCCTGCAGGTGGCATCCGCCATCATTCCACCAGGAGTAATGGGCACATCCTTGCACTGAAGCGCAACGTTCCCCGCATTGCTCGGTTTTTGGCTCCACGGTGCGGCCTTGGCCAGCCATGTTCAGCGGGTGCCACCTCGTGCCCTTCTGATTCTGGTAGCAAGAACAGGTTGGAGGTCCAGAGGTGGGGTGGGGGTCCGAGACACTCGTGGCACTGCTGTCCTGCAGGTGGCATCCACCATCAATCCACCAGGAGAAATGGGCGCATCCTTTCACTGAAGTGCAACGTTGCATGCATTGCTCGACTTTTGGCTCCACAGAGCGGCCTTGGCCAGCCATGTTCAGCGGGGTCCACCTCGTGCCCTTCTCCATGCAAGCCGGGATCGCCACAGTCGTGGTTGTCGTTGTAGTGGTGGTGGTTGTTTCTCCAAGGAGCCTGCATCGGTATGCATCGTTTGCTTGTCTGATATCACCTTCGGACAAACCCTTTCGTTGTCCCGTCAAGGAGTTGTACTCTGAAGGAATCGTGTTGAAATAATAGCCATCATTGATTGTATGATCAGAGTTTCGCAAAGCCCAGCGAGAATAGTGCATCACGCTGTCGAAATCATACGGAGCATATCCAACTTGAGGATCTGTTCCCACCGCCAAATGTGCTAGAGTGTCATCTTGAGAACCTGTATAGACGGCTTCCCTCGGTTCGTACTGCGACTTCCAAGAACTGTCGACGTTCTCCCAAAAGACTTGAAGATGTGGTCCGTGGCCGTCATACTCGTTTGCACCATCTGGCCGCATCTGCTTGTGATACATACCTGGAGATTCCAACGACCAGAAATTTCTAGTAGTTTGGGAAAAATCAAAATACCTGGAAAATGGCATGGAAAAATCTTGTCATTGGAAGATCGAGGTACCCAAAGAATGTCCAATCTCGTGGATGATGTTTCCTTTGTGGTTCAATGTATCGCACCATCCCAGGTTGACGTAGCTCGAATGGGAAGGCCGTCCAAGGGTGGCACAGCAGCAGCTGCTCTTCTTCTGCACCGAGATGTACGGATACCTCAGACGAGGAACAAAACAAGAAAAACATCAAAACAAAAACAACCAAAAAAAACAATAAAAGATTTTTTAATTTTAAATCTTGGATACCCTGCGTTCGGGTCCTCGATCAAGGCGACGCACGTATGGCGCCGCCACTCGGCTGCAGCCGCATCGAAAGCCTCCCTCATCGTTGGAGTGGAAGTCTCCGGGTCATGCTTGTACCGCACAATCACATACTCTCTCCATTCTGGTGTCATTCCTTCTGGAGCCACGGTGGTTCGTTCAACCCAAGGACGAGCGTATTGACATCCATCACGATCATCGCATAATCTGTGCCATGCAGGGCCCTCTGCCCAACTGGCATTCCCTCCATGCTGCGTCAATGCAGGTTCAATCTCCTGGGCATCGGCATCAAGCAAGCCTCCTGGCCCATCCTCTTCATCTCCCTCGTTCAACAGTCGGCCTTGGACAACTGAATCTACCAACACACTCTCTTCAAGTCTTGGCATCATGAGATGTTCAGGGACAGAGCCACCAGAGACGAAGGGCCCCAGCCATCGATAGACACGGAGAGGACATGCTTCGTCTGTTGCACAGCTTCCGATTTTGTCGGAGTCCACCAACTCCAACCCAGGCCGTGGATCTGCTGATCGCCAGACGCCGCGGTTCAAACGCGACGCGCCGCAACGACACTCCACGCCCTTCACCAAGCCGAAGAGGTCCAACCCTTTTGACAGACAGAACTCGAAGCACTCCTCGACCGACATCTCGTTGCTGCGCATCCGAAAAAACGGCAGGCCACTCTGACATGGACTTTTGTGTGCCCAATTCACACAGGTCGTATCTTTAGCATCTACATTCACTGCAGCAGCAACATCATCATCCTGTCCTACAGGAGACACTGATCGCACTGATCAAATAAACAAGAATTTACACCACGGTAGACCCCAAACAGTTGGCGGGCTCAAGTTTTGAGGAACAGGCTCAAACACATGAAATAGCAGCGACAGGAATCGTGAAAATGTCTGCAATAAGTGCCGGAAACCACTTCACGTTTATTTTTTCCCGTTTCGCTCGCTTTGTCGCAACGCTAGATGCCGAAAAACGATGAAGGAAACATCTGATGGGGGTGCAAGTATTTGGTTCCAAACACTCGAATCAAGCAGCATAGGACTGTCAAAATGGATGTGTTGAAAACATCGGAGGAAGAAGGTGAAAGATAACATCATTCTCAATCCCGGAGTTCTGTGAAAGTATGCGCATTTCTCGGTGAAGACAAGCTGGGAGACAAGCTGGGAGATTAACTGGGAGACAAGGGAGAGAAGACCACGGGAAGGCGGACACACCATCCAACAAAGGGAAACAAGAAGGGGAGACAAGCTGGGAGACAAGCAGGGAGACAAGCTGGGAGACAAACTGGGAGACAAGGGGGACAAGGCCTCGGGAATGTGGACACACCATCCACCAAAGGGCAAGCTGGGAGAAGGGAGGCAAAGCCTCGGGAAGGCAGACACGCCATCCAACAGCGGCCGGTCGCCCTGTAAACGCGCACCTCCACAGCCACTCGGTGTCTGTTTGTTTCACGGCAGCCATGACTGGTCTGTGTTGATATCAAACAATCCCCTGGCTTGACATTCAACAAGTTTTTTCCGTTCTTGTCTGTACGAAGCGAACGCTGACAAAGCTGAATGCTAATTGGTGGATGTGCTCAGCAACACGTATGTCACTTCATGTACATGAACCACAAGGAACGTAGCAGCAAAAGGATCAACTCACGTACCACGAAGAGTGCACAGCGTAGCAACATGAATGTCACAATACAAGTAATTACAATGGATAAGTAGTGTGTGTAGTTGCCTCCTCCCTGTGGTGGGGGGGTGGGAGTTCTGGTGGTCTTTGATGCTGCACACGACGAGTATAGATGCCAGTGTGTATGTATATATATATATGTATATATACACTTATACGTATAATATATATATATATACAAATACAACATACGTGTTATATAGCTACGCTAGAAGTACATAGAAGTACTATATTAGTTCTATGTATGAAAATAAGACGGGTAATACATCAACCATAGGCAACTGATGAATATTATATAGATTCGCTATAGCTTGCATATAGGTTCTAATGCCTCTCTACATGATTTGCAATGGGACCTGTATAAACGAGTATGGGGTTGTGGCCATCATGGCAAAAAACTTGTGGCATTCCATTTTGCCACGCATTTTGCCATACATTTTGCCACGCATTTTGCCGTACATTTTGCCATACATTTTGAACGATTCGGTAAGAATTCGTTGAGAATTCGTTGAGAGTTTGGATATGTTTGGGTGGCTTCTTAGAATATCCCACCGGTGAGCGGGTCTTTTTGCTTTTCACGTGTCATGGAGTGTGTATGGTTGTATGGTATATCAACGAAATTTAGCCAAAATCTTGTGGCAAAACCTTTTGCCACAATGACCCAACGAAATTCCAACCAAACAAAATCGCCAAAAACCAGTTATACAGGGAATCATTGCAAATTGTCAAATATCATGGCAGAGTTTCATTGCAATATATAGGTACACCAGGTAGAAAAGCAGCATGTATATAGATGCAACATGTTACTATATGGACAGCACGTAGGTCTTATGTAGGTAGCATACGGCTTTCAAAGGCTGCAAGTAGGGTGCTGTGTTGTGGTTCTGAAATGCTGCAAATAGCACACAAATGGCACTGGAGGTACCGGGGGGACCATGGCGGGGGGGGGGGGGGGCACCGAAGCGGGAACCGGGAACGTGCTTTGTCGCGCACAGTCTGGTGCTTTCATCGAACCGCTGCTTTGAACGGAAGAGGCGCGATCGAGGCATGCTTACAGCATGAAGGCTCCAAATTGTCACTTTTGTCAGTAGGTTCACACAAGACCGCAATTGCGCACTGTATTGCCTATATTTTGGCAACGATGTGTGTACAATATTGCCTGCGGTTAGTTTGCCTCTGACTTGAGCAGGCATGTTTTCTGCTGCAATGTTGTATCTTCTGTCCATCTGGAGTGTTAACACCTGAAGGTCGTGATGCACACAAATGCGTCAATAGGTTCACCTTAGTAATCATCTTCATTGTAGCCATTGATTATGACACCAAAGCAACTTGGTCAGACAAAGCATCTTGGAGCGTGCTATACGCCGCAAATGTCGTTGCTTGTGAGCAAAGTCTGACATACTTAGTGTCACCTCTCACATTCACCTAAGGTGGTGATGTTTATTGTTCACTGCAGTTGTTTGACGATCTCGGAAAGTGACAAAGCAAGCATTCAAAGAACCTTCCTTCCGTCCTTCCTTCCTTCCTCTTTCCATCCTTGCTTCCTTCCTTCCCTGCTTCCTTGCTTTCTTGCTTCCTTGCTTTCGTCCTTTCGTGTTTCCATCCATCCATCCATCCATCCATCCTTCCTTCCTTCCTTCCTTCCTTGCTTCCCTTTTTTTTGATGCATTTATATGTGTTTGTTCTTCATGCTTCTCCCGTCCTAAAGCGTAGCAACCCAGGCATTCGTAGTCGCTGTCTTGGTCACTTTCTCCAGTGGCACCACTCGCGTCGTTGTCGTCCACAAAGGCCGTGAGTGTCAGTGCTTCGCAGGCCGCAGGGCACCACGACACGCCGCACCAGCAACGCCTGTAAGCGCGAGGCTTCATCAAATGCACACAGTGGGACTCACCGATCAAATGCCCACTGCGGGAGAAGCACTGGACGCTCCGATCTTGGAAAGCAAACCCTGCAGGGAATTCCTTCTCTGCTGAAGATGAGTCTGACTGGCACACCCGTTTGCACCCGCTGAAAGGTGATGCCACCCATGTAGGTCCATCCACTCCGCCCGCCTCAGGTGAATTCTTGCCTGAAATGGCACGCCGCTGGATAAACATGCCCGCAGCAGTGCATGTTTTGTTCGTGCAATCTGCTACTGCCACGGGGATGCTCATCAGGGCGAACAACAAATGGAGCTTTGCCAAATGCCATGCCACAGGCCGTGCCATGCTTCAGCTTCGTGTCAGCTTCGTGCGATGGCGCAGTCAATGAAAACGTTCAAACTCGAAACTTGCTTGAGCCAAATTGCATCGGCCGACTACTTTCAGTTGGGTATGGACCAGCACTTTGTTGCTCAAGCCACAGTTGGCTGACCTCTGTGTGTGTTGACAATCCATATTATGGGGCTTCTCAACTGATTGTTGATTCTATTTCCCACATGTTGCTGCCGCAATCAAGTAGAACATTCCATTTTCCGGGGGGTGTGCCCGGTGTGCCCAGCCTTTTTCACTCGCATCTCCAAGGTCGTCGGCCTGATTTGGCAATCCGAACGGCGTCTTAGACTCTACGGCCGCTCAAGAAATGGGCCAAGGGACCAATGAAATTGGTCATGATTTATGTATATTTATGTAAGTATTTAACCATCCAATTTCTGGGGCAAACTATTTGGAGACAAAACCACATCAGTGAGGCAATGGAACTGGAGTCTAGTGCTTTACGTCATCATGAAAATCCAGCGATGACGAATGGGTTTGAAAAGCAAATGGGTGCCTGTTTCAGAAGGGCTTGGAGCTCTTGAGCAAGAGCTTTCGACACACCTCACCATCACAGGCAATTTTTCGTCAACACTGGTTAAGTCACTGGTTCCTCAACACTGACAAATGGAAGATATTGCGACAAGCACAAGATGGAGAGACTTGTCGGATTGCGTGCAGCAGCCTGCAACAGAAAAGGCCATGGACAGCAAGAAAAGTACTGCAAATTCAATTACGGAAAAACATGTGTTTTGTCCTCCTACTGAGTATGGCATATGGATACTTTCGGGCCTCTGCAAGTGCTTGACTTGAAGGCAATCCAACCTACACCACAGCATCGCCAAAAGTTTGAAAATATGCTCCCCCCAAAATCATCCCAAATCCCAAGGTTTATCATGGTCTATCATCATGTTCCCCCATTGAGATTGCAAAACTGCTGTGTTTTTGCACCGATTTTGAGGCCGCCACAGATCTTGCATGGCACGAAAGTGGTCGTCCAGGCCTTTCCGCTGCTTGACCTGCATAGAGAGTGAATCCCCACGGCTGGCAGGTCAGATCTGCAAAAGCTCCGGCCTCTTCACTTGCAGGTACCGGCCAAACCACCTGCGACAGCAAAAAATCTGCTAAAATGAGATGGCCCCAAAAACAGAGGACGACCAAATTTGATGGTTGAGAAACGAGCATTATCCAAGGTATTTTTTAGAGCCCAAAACCGCTGGACAAACAACAGTACAGACCCCCACCTCCAGGAAAGGATGGATTCTCCGCCTCGGAAGTCACTGCCAGTGACCGCTGACCACAGGGGCTGGGAGTCAGCCTTTCTGCCAAGAAGCAGTCGCTCGTAGAATTTGGCCGTGCTCCATGCACCGTTCATCAACACCTCCCAAGGAATTGGAAACTGCACAAACGTGAAAATCCTCAAAACGTCTCAAAACTGAAGAGACTCATCATCATCATCATCATCATCATCATCATCGTCATCATCATCGTCATCGTCATCGTCATCATCATCATCATCATCATCATCCTCGTCGTCGTCGTCATCATCGTCATCTCATCATCATCATCATCATCATCATCATCGTCATCATCATCATCATCGTCGTCATCGTCATCGTCGTCGTCGTCGTCGTCATCATCATCATCGTCGTCGTCGTCGTCATCATCATCATCATCATCATCGTCATCGTCATCGTCATCGTCATCGTCGTCGTCATCGTCAGCATCATCATCATCATCATCATCATCATCATCATCATACTTGAGCATAAATCAAATATCACTATAGTGGATACACTAAAGAAAAAATGTTTTGTATCGCGATAAATTTGAGACATTTCGTTGATCGTCAATGCCTAAACCCATGTCTCCCTCTGTCCTTAAATGGCTGTGTCTGACAATAGGGGAAAAAATAATCCTCTGGAATTGGGGAATATCATATTTTTCATGTGTGTGTGTATGTACATATTTATTGTTATACCTTGCCATATCCCATTGATACACATTCATTGATTCATATCTACTACTGCAATCATATCCCAAATATGCTGACACGCAAAGATTCCCCATTATATCCCAAGATTATATCCATATCATAGTTGGTTAAATCCCCATAGTTATTGCTAAAATTGCCCAATCATATCCATTAAATATCATGTCCAACTGAGTAACATTATATCCTCAAGATAACCCCGCCATTCTCCTAGTATAATTGGTATATCATATACTTATATCCCTATTACAGTCCCATTCCTCTCTGATAAACAATGGGGAATTGCCCATTGCCAGGTTTGATTACTGCTTTCCCCTGAATTACATACTAACAATATTGTCTCCCATCAGTATCTCGTATTCATTCCACTATAGATTAATATATATATATAATATATATACATATATATATATATATTATCATATTATATTATATTATATTGTATTATATTATATCATATTATATTATATTGTATTATATTACATTATATTATATTATATTATATTATTAAATATATATATATATATATTATATATTATATTATATGATATGATATTATATTATATTACACTATATTATATTATATTATATTATATTGTATTATAGTTATATTATATCATATTATATTATAGTTATATTATATTATATTATATATTATATATTAAATATTAAATATCATATATATGTGTCATTCCCATGTTATATTCCCATAAATGGTTCTCCATTTTTCCTTCGCCAACTTCTCCACCTCGTAGAGTGGCAGCGAGGCCACCAAGCTGCATCTCCATTCCATCGCCTCAGCCGCCGCATCTGCCATCCGCAGAGGAGCGGAGGAGCGCCCCTGGACGCGAACGGCCAAGGGAACGAGGGGGGTGAACTGGTGACCCGCTGAGCCCTACGAAAATCATGGTGCTTTAAAGGAGAAAAGTAGAGATTCAACATAATTCAAGCAGCAGAAATGGGTTGATTTGAGAAAAAAATTGGGGGGATGATAACATGTATATATATATATATAGTGTATAACTACCAGCTACTTTCATTATTTTGGCACCAGGATACCAGGGCGCAGTGACCCTGGTAGCGCGCACCTCATCAGGCCAGAGATGCTGAAACTGCTTTGCTACTTCTTGGCTGCACATGGCCTGGCCAAGTCTTTTGGGGATGCACTAAAGGATCCTAAATTTTGGGAGTCAAGAATCTTGAGCCAATCTCGGCTGGAATTTTGGCCCAAAATCAGGTGATTACCCTGCAACTTCAAGCGGGGACCATCTATTTGTAGTTTATTTTCCTTGCGAAAACCCATGGGTTTTCCACAGCGGCCTTGGCGCGGCGCCGAAATTCATTCTGAAAATGCGTGCGCACCATGCCGGGCGGGGCATCGTTGCCATCGTTGCAAAGCCGGAGCAAAGGGGCGCCAAACCTCAGAGCTTTCATGGCTTATGTCAAAACCATAGGAAAATGGTGGTTTAATGGTGGTTTAATGAGGTTTAACCAACAAAATGGTGATTTTAATGGGATGTACCCTCTGGTTATGTCAAAATAGCTATTGAAAATGGTGATTTATAGTGGATTTTCCCATTGAAAATGGTGGATCTTTCCATAGCTATGTTAGTTTACCAGAGGGTATAACATGGTTTAACAATGGTCAAACTGAGGTAATGACAAACTGAGGTAAATGACCATGACTGACCATAACTGAGGGACTAAATCATGTGAAACCCGTTATGTCAAACTGAGGTTATGTTATGACTATGAACTAAATGGATTAATGGGTTTAACATGGTTTAACTGCTTAACTAATGGCTTCACCCCATCCCCCAAAAAAAAACTCTGTTTTTTTACATAGCAAAACGGCCCATTTAGTTCGATGATTTATGATGATTTACCTATTTGTGTTAATGGTGATTTTCCATAGCAATGTTAAATTACCAAAGGATGTATATGTATATGCGTATATTATATATATATAAATCCCTGTGCCAGAGTTCTAAAGGGCGGCAGAAGGCTCTAACTTGCTAGAAGCAGTTTTGTTTGCATAGGGAATAAAATAGAATTCCCAATTGATGGTAGTATAACCATCCCCCAATGGTAGTATCATCCAACTGAAGATGGCACAAATGGAGGCCATTTTTTTACGTCTTCTGGTGCGCCCATGTGGTACAAACTGACCGCAGAAGAGAGGCCCTGAAATTGCGCTCTCTGCCATTGCATCATCCTTGGATATACCAATATAGAGCCAAGATATGCCAAGACTATGACTCTGATGTCAATGTGTCAATGTGCTAGGTGATTCAACGACATGAACCTTTGACAAAACTACTGAGGTGGAGGCGAAAAGCAAGAAGAGCGCTTGAAGAATATGGGACACGCTCTGCCGCTGAAAGCAATAGATCTCCCTGAGCCGAATATGAATGTGGATGTGTCCAACCCAAGATCGAGTGGATTGTCATTATCATCGTTATCCTCATCGGAATGATGCAGTCTTGTTGTGATATAATGATGCAGTCGGTATCCCGGTATACCACATTTCTGATGTCGCCCTGCCTTAACCTCTTGAGGATGTCTGGACACATCGTCAGAGGACAGGAGCAATCCTGGAAAATAACTGAAAACAAAGTTCCTGTCGCAGAAGGACAGAAAGTGGCCATTCCATGCCATTCCCAGCTCCTCGATGAGGCAGTCAAGCAGCTGCTCGCAGACTTTTGTTGAATCAAGCAATTGCCTGAACAACCGTCATGTCTGGCTATAGCATCAGGGCCATTGCGGCAATTAAGAAATACTCTCGACCTGCTCTGAACTTCAGCAATCTGAAGTCTTTTGGGGATCGCACACAGTATCCACGTGAACAAACGGAAGCTGTTCCTGATCGTAGCAAGGACAATTCCAGTACAGGAATAATTGCAAAGAATGGCTCAAGACTTTAGCGCCCAACGACGCGACTGTGTCGACACTTCTGAGTCTTCATTCTGCCAGGTTTCATCCTCCTCAAGATCAAAGAGGAACTGGCGGCTTGGGGGCAGCTGCTTCAACCTTGGCTTTACAAGGCCATTTCACAGTGGATGCTTTCAGAATATGAAAATTGCTGAAAATAGGGTACCCCCAAATTGGATTGTTGATGATCATGTTCTAAAAGGATCGCTATTCTGGGGTATACCCTATTTTAAGACAAAGACAAAGCGATGCGAAAAAGGATGCGCTTTGATACTTCCAAGGCCTGGACCCTGAGAAAATGAGCAAAGGGGCGCCGTTCTCCAGACACTGCGCATGCCAGAAACATAGAACCTGCCTGAGCACATCCTTTGGAGCTGCGTCCATCCCCTGGAACAAGAGCACCGTGAGAGGAATACGACCGTCTTTGCCCCTCTGGAGAGCTTCCGAAAAGTTGAATGACGGAAACTCCTCATTGGGTTCTTCATCCTCCTCCTCAACATCTGGATCCTCTTGGCTACTTGCATCTGCGTTGGAAGATGTTGAAGTCGAGTCTGGGTTCCTGAGTTTCTCCATGATTTTGCGATTCGCATATGTCAGACTTCGCAATTCACTTGGATGAATCCGCGCAGTCGAAGCAGTTGAAATCGTTTCGCGAAACAAAACCTCTGCAAGACGCATGGTGGCTTCATGATCCTCTGTGTCAGAACCAGCAAGGGCCAACACCATAGGGATGCTGCCGGATGGTGGACGATGTGCAATGGAGATCAATCTATCCTTCATCTTGCTGAAGGCCTCTTGGACATGTTGTTCAGCTAGTGTGCAAGTTTTCTCTGCCCAGTGCACACAAATGTCGGCTGCAGGTCCACCTGAGCGCAAAGCTTGGGCTGCGGGACACTTCCAGCCCAAGGTATCAATAGCTGGAATAGGAGCCACAACCGCAGATGATTTCCGTCGATTCGAAGCATGAAACCGGTGCGGCGATGCTCTTTCCATGGCACCAGGCATCTGTAGTTTCCACTAAGGCCTTGATACTGATTGTATTTGTGAGTTTCGGACATGTGCAAAAATTGATCAGCACTTCAATTGAGAAGACTCATCCAGTCTGGATCATGCTTCCCCTTGATTGCGTGAAAACAATGCTTCCATTCATTCCATGGAGGGCCAGAAAAACCAGATAAGCTGTTGCAGAGAAAAGGGCAAAGAAGTGCCTCCCAACATCTGCCGTGTCAAATTTAAGTGAAACCATGCAACCACATGCAATATGCAACCTGTGCAGCCTGCACACCACAAACCCAGCCAAAATACAATGCGGGTTTGTTGGAAAATGGGATATACCCCTAAATGGCCACTTGAACAGAACAACATAGAAAGATGATGGTTAACTTTCGAAAACTGTGGCACCCCATTTTCAGACCATCTGGATTTTCTTTCCGCTCTTTCCAGAGTCACAACGCCATGGTTTCCAAGCGTCGACTCGAAATCTGATGAAATCCAGTGAAATCGATACGGCGGATGCTGCAGGTCGGAGACCAACTGTAAAAAACAGTGGGGATTTTTCTACGGCTTTACCACGCATCAATCTATCCTGGGCAAACTTAAACGCACGAATGATGTCACTTGATGATACTTGATGCTATGATGGATGTGGGAATCAGCGATTCCCAATTGCAGTGCAGCCCGCTTCTCACGCGAATGCCGGGGCAAGCCCCTTTGTGAACTCGTCCAGCCTGGACACACGACCGACTTGCTCAACCTTCGCCAAACACATTGAAGTTGAGAAGAATTGGTCCAGGGATTTCTGCCGACCCAAATTAGAAGACCATCTTTGTGGTCCGTCGGTCCGACAGAGACTGGACTCGCTGTGGATGCCATGCTGACGTGTTTAATTCAATCAACGATTCTTGGCTTCCGACGCTTCCATAGCGGAGAAAACAGGTGTGATACAGAGTGACACCTGGAAGTAAGCGCTAACATCATCATGCGATGGTCGCATATCATATTTCACCGCTACCCCATCATGCAGCATTTTGCACTTTGATTTTCAGATGCAGATGTCAAAACTCTTCTAGATTCGAGCCCACTACTTTGTTTCCATATCGATGGAGATAGCCATCTCACAAATGTTCAGTTTACAAGTAAGAATTGTCCTACCTAATCTAATGTAGATGGTATTAGTATTACATACATAAATACTGTAGATATCATCCAGTTGATTAAAGGCAGTGAATGATCAACCTTAGCTATAGCCCTGACGTGTGTCACACCAGCTGGGACGTCGCACAGGGGTTTCCACGGAAGAAGCAGCTTCTGATTGCTCTGCAGCCTCATCAAGGGCAAATTGCAAACCGACCTCTAATATACCTAGCCTATGTCTATAGAATCTATATATATATATGTATTATACATAGGTATATTACTATTCTCAAATTGCCGTAGATGTCGTCATAACGTCTACCACTTGTTGAAAGCAACGAATGATCAATCTCGCCAGTGGCCCTGTTGCGTGTCACACCAGCTGGGACGTCGAGCGGTGGTTTCCACAGAAGATGATGAAATTCGATGTTTGAGCTCCACCTGAACATTTTCCTCAGATCCAACATGCACCGTTGAGCGGGCAATCATAGTTTTACCTGATTTACAAGTGTCCTATTTCCTGCGGATACTTATGTCTCATCTTTCATGTCACAATCCACAATAGAATCCACAGGGATAAAAAGCTTCACTTCAGACACCCCACTAGGAAGCGGGGCAAACCTTCTCATCCCCTCACCAGACGCAGCACCACCACCAACATCCACAATTCCAGCTGTGGATCAAATGGCTTAGAATTGGCGCAGGCCTCCAAGGAAAGAACCCTCAAACACGCCAAGTATGTCTATTTTGACCCAACCCACAGTCAATTCTCGACTGAAATTGAAAGAACTAACCCTTTCCACACCCACATTGGCTCATAGCTACGCTCTGACTGGAAGACATTGAAGTTCACAGTTCCACTCTGTGGGCAAAACACATGGGTAATCTTGGCATTTTTCTCCGAATGCTTCTTCTCCGCAAGCAAAACTTGTGGACCCAGAGAAAAGAATTAGGAAAACACACAGAAGTGAAGCGAATGACACAAATTAGAACCGAGGAAAATGACCCTGCACCTTGGGCGACAGGTCAATTGCCCTCCAGGTCAAAGCCTGCAAGGGCTAAGTTCTAGCAACGGCTCACAACGAATTTGACAACGGCTCACCCCCAAGTCAGGGTATTCATCGGAGAATTGGGGAAACATGGCATGTTGCGACCCAGAAACGTAAGGAATGACCACCTGGTCTCTGGAGCCGTAGACCTGCACAGCGCTCGCATCAATTGACATCGCAGCCTACACCTTCCGTCACACATCTGCAGACCGCACCTTCCCCAACATGCAAGGCACCTGGAACCCAAAAAAAAAGCAGCGCAAAAATCTGCGATCGCATCAACATGCAAGTGCCCGGACACGAAGTTACATGGAGTTGTCACTACAATCATGTGACTGGTTGCTATTTACGCTGACCTGGGATTCCTTGTAAAGTCTTGAGCTAGTGGGGTAGGAAGGGGGCACCTTCAGCATACAGAATTGCAGTCCTTGGGTCCTTAACTTCACAATTGAATCGGGCAAGTTCCGACACTATCACTACGTTGGTATGTTGGCATTGAAAAAATCCAATATGCATTCGCTCCGTTGCCCGCCGAAGATCAGCCCCAAGTAATCAGCAAACAACTTCTACCCACAGCACCGCGTCGGCCCTCTTACGCCATTTGGATTCCTGAACGGAAGCGGCAAATTGTGTCCAGGCTCTTTTTAAAAAAATATCAAAGGGAAAAATTCTTGGATGCTTGATATTTTTGATATGGACAATGACACCACCTTTGATATGTTTGATATATTGGATGCTTGATATGAACAATGACACCACCCGCGCGCTGGAGACTCTCCTTGGGCTTCGCTGTCCAGGCTGTCCAGCAATTCACCAGGGCCTCAGGCCAAAGCTGCGGAGCGCGCCAGTAGCGCTGGACACTCAAAACTCCCAACATGTCCCAACTTCTCATAGAAGGATGCAAACATATGCAAACTGTCCAAAGTGTCCAAACATGTCCCATCAAGCCATTCAAGCCTTGAAGATTCAAAGAAAATGTTTATCAACCCTAGTCACAACGCAGAACTCTTGCCTCGAGCGTGGAACAAAAGCCACACCCAGAACGCGTCGCCATGGAAGCTTTCAGTTGCGCAAGATGAAAACTCAATGTGTTGTGATGCGCTTGAGCATGTCTCTTCATTGAGATTCACCTTTGATAACTTTGAGTATGATATATATATAATATATTGTATTTATAATATATATATATTCATATATGTTTTGTGTGTAGACATGTAGTACTGACCCCACCACTGTGAGCCTTGACTCTCGTTCCTTGAATGATTTCAACCTCATTCATCTTCAATTCAGTTGTGTTGTGGAGTTTATGTAACTGTCTCAAGGTTTGCAGCAAGTTCCATAGAGTTCCGCGCTGCATTTTTGTATCGAGCCACACCACGACAGTGTTATGCCATAGGCTGGACCAGCCACGTTCTTAAAAAGCCCGGCTTGGGTCTGAACACGAGCCCACTTCCGTCACCACCAATACTTTGCTTTGATGGATGCCTCTACGTCACACTCACACGATTTGTACACGAAGATGCACCTCCACGCTTGCAAAACAAGTCCGAAGGCCAGTTTCAGGGCAAATGAAATAAAGATCAATGTCGACACGGAAGCGAACACAGACAAAACATGACAAAACCGTGACAAAACCATAAAGTTATAAAGCTTCATGAACTTCATGAAAGCAAAGGCACATCAGAAGGCAGGGAACGCCAACAGGCCAGGCCTAAAGTTGCATTGAGCCCTGACACGACACACTCACCCTGACACCTTCCACACATCTTTCCGAGGGGTTGGCCCAAGCCGACAGGCGCCAGTACCAACGAGTTGGGGCGTTCCAGAACCTCGCATCTCAAGGCATCTCAAGGCACACCACAGATCACCACAGGCTCAACAAAGGAGAGAAAACACGGCTGAATGATGCTGAATGATGCTGAATGATGCTGAATGATGCTGAATGTTCAGAACTGAAGAAGTGACCATTGCCACATGATCTTCTGCTGAAAGTGAGAAAAGGTCTGCTTGATCTCGCCTCCTGGAACCTTGCCAAAACTTACAGAAGCCAGCATGATGCTGAGGTCTTGCTCGAAACTCCAAACTGCCCCAGACTCAAAAAGACCGCCTGAGATCGGTTTTGCCACCAAAGGTACGCCTGGCAAAGTTCAAGTTTTTCAACAAAGAGGTGAGATTGATCTTGAATGATGTGTTTGAGTGATCTTGAGTGATGTGAGGTGACTTTTGTTTTTGTGACTCTTCTCTTTTCGCACCCGCCTCAGGCGGAACAGGGTAGCTCCCAACGCGAAGGTTGTCCTGTGCGCGAGTCATAGCTGGAAAGAATCGGAAAGAAGAACACGTCGGACTGGAGCAACACTGTAGGTGTACAAGAACATGCAATCTCTCGTGCTGTGCCGAACAGCAAAGCTCTCTAGTGATGTTTGTGATATCCATGATTCCATATCCGCCATATCCATGATGCGAATCTGATGATTCTCCCGATCCCAAAGGTCCCGAGCAGAAGTCTTCCGCAAGGAAAGAAGCTCCGACGTGCGGACAACTGCACGTCGCAAAGACCTTCTCATTTTGGCACGAGTCTTTTTCAAAGTTGATTCTGACATGTGTGACATTGGGGTGTGTCTGAAAATGAGGTATAGTATACGGTATACCCTGCCATGGCCATTTGACTGAAAGGAAACTGATGATCAACCAGTGGATCAATGGATAGGGCCCGATTCTCAGACAAACCCCAAACCAACGCCGGCCGCACATGGTCACGCAGGTCGCAAGCGGCTACCCTGCTACCGCTGGCTGAAGCACATGTGCGGTGGACAAGCCTTTTTGACTCTCTGAGCCGAAAACAAGAGAAGCGTATATCAGACTCACAAGAACTACATAGGGCTACATTCCCATTTCACACGCGTTCTCATTTCACTCACCGTTTCAGCTTCAGGAAGTGCATATTTCCGTTTTCCTCAAAGCCATTGGAAGTTCCATCGACATCCACTTCCGTCACCACCAATACTTTGCTTTGATGGATGCCTCTACGTCACACTCACACGATTTGTACACGAAGATGTACCTCCACGCTTGCAAAACAAGTCCGAAGGCCAGTTTCAGAATTTCAGGGCAAATGAAATAAAGATCAATGTCGACACGGAAGCGAACACAGACAAAACATGACAAAACCGTGACAAAACCATAAAGTTATAAAGCTTCATGAACTTCATGAAAGCAAAGGCACATCAGAAGGCAGGGAACGCCAACAGGCCAGGCCTAAAGTTGCATTGAGCCCTGACACGACACACTCACCCTGACACCTTCCACACATCTTTCTGAGGGGTTGGCCCAAGCCGACAGGCGCCAGTACCAACGAGTTGGTGCGTTCCAGAACCTCGCATCTCAAGGCATCTCAAGGCACACCACAGATCACCACAGGCTCAACAAAGGAGAGAAAACACGGCTGAATGATGCTGAATGATGCTGAATGATGCTGAATGATGCTGAATGATGCTGAATGTTCAGAACTGAAGAAGTGACCATTGCCACATGATCTTCTGCTGAAAGTGAGAAAAGGTCTGCTTGATCTCGCCTCCTGGAACCTTGCCAAAACTTACAGAAGCAAGCATGATGCTGAGGTCTTGCTCGAAACTCCAAACTGCCCCAGACTCAAAAAGACCGCCTGAGATCGGTTTTGCCACCAAATGTACGCCTGGCAAAGTCCAAGCTTTTCAACAAAGAGGTGAGATTGATCTTGAATATGATGTTTTTGAGTGATCTTGAGTGATGTGAGGTGACTTTTGTTTTTGTGACTCTTCTCTTTTCGCACCCGCCTCAGGCGGAACAGGGTAGCTCCCAACGCGAAGGTTGTCCTGTGCGCGAGTCATAGCTGGAAAGAATCGGAAAGAAGAACACGTCGGACTGGAGCAACACTGTAGGTGTACAAGAACATGGAATCTCTCTTGCTGTGCCGAACAGCAAAGCTCTCTAGTGATGTTTGTGATATCCATGATTCCATATCCGCCATATCCATGATGTGAATCTGATGATTCTCCCGATCCCAAAGGTCCCGAGCAGAAGTCTTCCGCAAGGAAAGAAGCTCCGACGTGCGGACAACTGCACGTCGCAAAGACCTTCTCATTTTGGCACGAGTCTTTTTCAAAGTTGATTCTGACATGTGTGACATTTGCGATGCAAGACTCAATATCAGCGGAAAACCAAAGCCGGCCGCACATGGTCACGCGTCTGCACGAGATTACCCAGGCAGCTCTGACTGAAACTTTCTCTCGTTGGTGGTCCACCAGTTTTTGACTCGCTGAGCCAAAGCAGCAGAAACGCACCAAAGCTGAGCTCCGCCGGTCCAACATGTCCAACATGTCCAACATGTCCAACAACACACTGGTCAAATGTCATTCCCTCAAAAGCGAAGACATTTTGTCGCAAACATACTGGATGTAAAACTGCAGGAAAGTGCTCTGCAGCACCTGTTCATGTCTGCAGCTTCCTGGCCGGAACTAAAATTCTTTGGCCATTGAAAAATGGCGTTTTGACTCCTGTCATTCCGGCGTGAGACTTCTGGGAAATCGAGTTTTCAAAGTAGGATTGTCTTCATCCTTGCCCGCCATCGTTTTTTGGCCAGCTAAAATGAAGGCAATGTCAAATGCCATTTCACTGGTGCTCAAACCTCATGAAATGGTGGCTCAACAGGACTTGAAGGACTGTGCTGGCATGCAATCATGGGACTCATCAAAAGGTGCAGGGCATATTGTCTCAGGACAAGACAAACATCTTTTTGCGTCGCCGGGCAGCAACGGCCGGATTTGGTTTGGCCTTTGTTTCAAATCGAAACATCTGAATCTATCCTGCCATCTGATACTCCTCCAGTAGTCATAATCTCATACTTAAATGGTACCCTCCCAATTAAACAGCCTAGGGGTTTATTAATCCAGGGTTGACATGATCCTGTCATCTACCGCAGCGGATGTTCGTCAAAAAAATCGCGGGTCCGCACGGAATCAGGATCGTCTCCATCTGCACGGTTCACCCTGGCCTGGCAGCATGATAAAACGACCGCCTAAAAGGGTTCTGATTTGCGCCCGCTTCGAAACAACGCGAATGACAGGAAAAATTTATATGAGCTACTGGATCTAGTGGAAGTTCCAGGAATCGGATTCCATGATTTATCATGATTCCGTGTTGTGAATAATTGATTTCATATGATTTCATACAAACCATTGCATTCGTTTCTTGAAGAGATTTCCTACCAATCAACGGGATCCACCTCCAGCGATCTCAGAATCTTAGCCGCTTAGCGTGCCTGCAACCTTTCTGCCATGCGTGCCTCTATCGCCTCTGCTGAACAGCACGGCGGAAAAAAGCCTTTGTTTAAGACTGGTCAGCAATTCATGGCAATTCACAGCATTGAAAAAAGTTAGTTAGGAAGAAACCATAAGAAACCTACATGACTCGCATCCATTTTTGGAGAACCTTGACGCAACAAGCACCAGCACGAGCACCTCTGTCCCAGATCTCAATGACTCAAGCTCCTCACGAGCACCCAGAGCTCGGAAACGGAAACCATGTCCAACCGCAGGGCAAAGCAGGGCAAAGCAGGGCAAAGCAGGGCAAAGCAGGGCAAAGTGCTTTGCCACTCCTGCAGCAAATCAGTGCCGGCCAGCACCTTCTCTGGCCTGTCTCAACAATCTCAACATTGTGATCAAGCGGCTTCAACGACTCTCTGCCAGCCACTTCCACTTGTGTCACAAGCAAGCAGTTCTCGCTGTTGTGCAGCTTGTGGGTGAATTTTCCCGCCTCTCAGCCTTCTTAGATTTCGAACCAGCTGGAGTGGAAGCACTTTCAAAGGCTTCCTGAAACCTTGTGAAGGCTTGGAAAGGGTGGGAAGACACTTACCAGTCCAAGCATGAGCTCATTCCAGACATTCCAGAGATTCGTGGCTCACAAGCCACAAAAAATCAGCTCACCAGCCCCATCCAGCATCCAACCATTCTGAGGCGAGAGCTCTGCACGGAGCTGTGCATCATCCTTGTCAGGCCCTTCTGCCTCGCAGCATATTGAAACATGGGGTGGTCTGAGACATGAATATGGTGTATGTATATATATGGTATATCATACTCCAATCCTATGATTATTTCAAAGATGTTTAAATCGCCATTTTTAAGTATCCCCCATTTTTGGTCAAAGCCACGTCAAGATCCACATTTTCTGCCCATCCTCTTGAAGCTTAGCCCTTCAATAGGCAGATCCACCTGTCACAACCCAGGCCTCAGAAGACTTCTGCCGGTCTTCAAGGCCAGCCTTGATGCATAGGGCAAGCCATTCCAGCTTTTGATATACAGTGGCCCCAAATCCACGACAAGATGCAGAGTCAAGACTGGACTAAGACTCGTTCCTCACCCTTGGAAGGTTCATTTTGTGACCTGACAGAAGTCACAATCACAGTTGGTAAGGCAGCTGAAGCCAGCGTTCAAGGTTGGCCAGACTGAGCGTGGCACCTTTGTTCAGTCTTTGAATCCTCTTCAACGTCTTTCCCATTTGCATTTCCACCCTTGGCCTACAACGATGAATCAATTGGTGCAATGTCTGGCTCCCAATGGCCATCCTGGAGACTGGGGCTGAGGCCCCATGGCCGCCTTTCTTCTTTTTGTGTTTCTTCTTCGCCTCGCACAGGGCAGCGTTGCTCGTTGCCCTCCATCGCTTGGGAGCGAGCCCCACTCCATGCCTCTGTGGATTCCTTTTCTCCTGCAGCACAATAGTAAAGAGATGTAAAGAGTAAGCACCGTTTCATGTTCAGCTAAGTAACATTAAGATACATTAAGTAACTCTGGTTGGTCCTGTCCAAACATTTCAGAAAACCATGGACCCTCCCAGAAGCGACCAGCTCAGCAAGCTTTGGCCTGCATCCTGGACAGCTTGCCTGTCATGTCCATGTTGCCTCTGTGGGGGTATCCCATTGGCTCCATTGGTTTTTCTCATGGTTTTTCCCGATTTTTTTTGAGACCTCGGGAATCGTTGGGAATCCGAAAGGTGGAGAAACATTGGAGAAACATTGGTTTTTGATGACATGCCATGACATGCCACTCCCACTCCCACTCCCACTCCGGCCGCTGCTGTTTTACACTCCACTGAGGCTGCCTTCGTTTCGTTCCGAGTCTTCCAAAAACAGAAATCCGAGGGCAGTGGGCCCAAGAACCGATAGCGGCGCTTTTCGGTTGACAGCATCCATTCATACTGCAAGACATCTCAGCGAAGAGTGGTCGTCTTACCAGTGGCTCCAACAGATTCATTATGGAACAGATCCCCACATCTTCGAACCACAATATGTGAAGCAAATCATCTGTCCTAATCATTTGTTTGATCCAAAGTTGACTCTTGGAGGAAGAAAAGTGGATGCTGATGCGCTCCGTTGCACTCAGTGGAAACCTGAGCATGGCTACAGAATTCGTCTCTGCTTCAGTGAGAGCTTCAATGAACCCACAAAATTGGTCAGGTCTAGCATCAAACAATAGATCTTTGATGATCTTTGGGACTTCTAGCATTTTTGAAGATTGTCTTAGACATTGGCCGGTTAGTGGTCAGGCTTGATGGTGAATCCGACTGGCACCACCAAGTCACATTGGTGCCACGCAAGCCCTCACGACCCTGAAACGGTCAGATTCTTCTCAATTTTCGGATGGAAATCATCCTTTTGTATAGGGGTTCTATCCCAAGTTGTCTCCATGATCCCCACAAAATATCAATTATCCCCACAAAATCATGATATGGCAGTGTGTCAAAACCTTGTACCCCTGGTGAACATCAAAATAGCTGGTAAATGGATGTTCATCCCACTAAAAATGGTATTAATAGGTATTGACCCATACCCATATCCCCATGATATCCCCATAAAATCCCATTGATTCTCGAAGCCCAAGTTCAGCTGAGCAACCCAAGGTCTGAGAACGTGGGCGTCGCAAGCCCCAAATCTCACGGCCCTCATGACGGAGCCTCCGGGGGGGTTGAAGCCTGGGTAGTGATATATGGCATCCTATGACCCATTCATAGATGATTTACCCGATTTACCCATGAAAAATGGTGATTTCATGGGTTTTAAATTGGAAAAAACTTTAGGGGGGTCTTCACAGGAGAATCATCCGTATCGAGGATTTTCCAACAAAGCATGTTTGAGTTTGATGACTGGAGGGTAACAAGGTTGGGGGATGTTTACCATATCAGTTTTTCTCTGACGGTCAATGGCCGGTGCCAACCACGGCCGATTGCAAGAAACTGGTCGATGAAATCCACAAACCCCATGAATCGCCTTCAACCAATATACCTTTTGGTGCCTCTTCATGTTCCTACAATCACTGGAAGCCATTGTTTTTTCCCACCAAGATTCAGGGGGTCCCCTGTAGATATTCCCTGCGTCCAATTTTCAGAAATCCGGCCTGTCGAAGCACAACTTCTTGCACTCGGTCTCCAGCCAGCGGCACTCCTTGCAGCCAAGAGATAGTGGATCGAAAATTGGCGAATTATAAACCTCATGGGGATATATGACAATGAATTTGTCTCAAAATGTTGCCCAACAGATTAGCCATTTCACAGGAGAAAGGATAGGATGGAAAAACCAAGGATTTCAGGGGGGTCCAAGTCTTCACACAACCCCAGGGGCGTCACTCCTTGCAGTCATGCCAACGGCCACCATGGAAGGCAAAGTCGCGCTTGCGGCCATTCACATATTGGTACCTCTCAAGCCACAAATCGGCTTGTCCCAAACTGGAAAATCCCCTAAGGCCCTAAGGCAACTGAATGAATGGGGAATACGATGACAAACCCTGGGATTGCGGAGTATCCTATTTTCAACTAAACCCAAAATGAGGTGTGGCTCGAAAGTAGGGTTCCACTGGGGTCACAATAATCATTTTTTCTTTCGGGCCCGTCATTTTGAGCCATAGCCAAGTGGTTGAAATGTAAATCCAGACAGCGCTATGGGCGCACTCAGCCATCAAAGGGACTGGTGGCTTGCAGGCCAAGTGAGTGAACTGACCATACCTCAAATCAACAGTTGCGGATGGGTTGAATCTATAAAATTACCATATTTGGGGGAATAACCATCCGTCAACCAGCTATTATAGGGTACAGTACCTAGGGCATGGTTTTGACTCATATCCAGTTCACTTTGGGCGAGACTTCAGCTGTCCTTTGCTTTGCGAAGATATGCAAAACCTGTGAGGCCACACCAGTACCACACGCTGACGGGAATGAACGCGAAATTCCTTGGATGCTCTTCTCTGAGTCTGCATGGATTTTCAGGAACAACTTCACATGGGCTCAGAAATCTCAGAAGTACAAGCCAAGCTTCATCCAGGTGAGCCACATCAGCAATTTGCGCTCGTACTCCGTGATAATGACCTTGGATCCACAGAAAAATTCGCAGCGTTCCTTTGCTAATCGTCTAATGGAGCCAAGGAGCCGCAGCTGCACGGTGGGGAGGATCCAGATCAAGGATCCAAGCACGACGGGAGTGCCACTTCCTGGCCCCGAGTTCTACCAGAAATGCCCAGAAAATTGGGCCAGATTACCCCCTGGTAAGCAAACATGTTGGAAAATCTCCCAGAAATTGTTTGATGATTTTCCCAGCTATAAACCTAGAAAATCGATGTGAACGAATTCTTTTTTTGGAGCCATCTCCAAATGCATGCATTATATGAAGAAATGCGAAGGAACTGTCACATTGACATAGGCTCGGACGTATAGAAACCCGTCACGTCAAGCCTGCAGTTGCAGGCTTGAGGGGAAGAGGTCTGTCTGAAAATGCAATGTATCCCGCAAAATCATGAAATTTTGATGGGGAAAACATGGGAAAACGATGATTGACCATTGGATTTGTGGGTACTGTACCTTATTCTCAGAGAAATCCGGCAGTGTCTTCGTGTGGGTGTTTGAATATATTAAGATCCAAACCGAACCCGGATATCTGGATGCTGAATTTGCAATCGACTCTCAATCAAAATCCAGCCAGCAATATACCGAAGTGGCTGGTGGGGACAATATGGAGCTGCAATGAACACCCCCAGGGATGAAGGACCATCGCAGGGAAACAATCCAGATTGCACCCCATTGATTCATAGGACTCCCCTCAAAAAAATGGAAGATTAAACTCCATATATCATCAGCATGATTGAACTCTATATATATATAATCAGAATGCACAACAGTAAGTGGGAAATCACAACAACTATCTGTTTGGGGATTCCGACATCAAAACAGCACCACCCCCTGGGATCTATTAGCTGCTTCCAAGAGACCAACGCCATGTCTTTTGAGCAAAAGACTCCTGTTCCAACAGAAACGGGACATCCCAACGAAGGTCATAATGGTACCCTCCGGTAATCAAACATGGCGTGCTGGAAAATCCATCATTTATAGATAATTTTCCCAGTTAAACCTCCATTTATAGGGAGATTTTCCATTGCCACATTGCCCGGATCCGGCATGGACAAGGCCCGCAAACTAAGGACACTTTGCAAGACCATTTGTCATACTAGGCGAATACATTCATCCAAGGGGGGGTCCTATGATTGTTCGGGCAGTCAAAAAGTGTGGCAACCCCAAAGGTTGATTCAGAATCGATGGTGTGCATCCATGAAAAATGAGGGCTGCCAGCCACTTCATCCCCATCAACCAGTTGACCTAAAAAACCTGGTCCAATGGTGAATGGCCTAAAAAAATAGGCCAATCAACATAATCAACATCCATATAAAACATGAATTATATGTGTGTATGTGTATATGTATTATATATAATATATATATATACATATACAGTATATCTCCATATGTTGATGTTGGAATCCGTGAAATTCCCACGGTCCTGGCTGGAAGCGACCACCGCGGTGGATGCCTGACGTACCCCAGACCGGGCAGCCTGGCGCTAGGGTTGTGCTGCAGATTAGACATGAACTGACACAAATCTGCTTGGGAATGTCCAATTTTGATTGGGGAAATCTGACGAATGGATAATCTGACATAAAAATCTACTTCAATCTGGAAAATCTGATTCATTGCTTCAAAATCAATGGAAATTGATTGGTGCAACATCAAGAATGCGCCTGAGCAGCACGCTGCAACAGGGTCATAGTCCCACAGCCTTGGTCCATCAAAAATGGTGGGATATGGACCAGCTTTTGGATGGTTTTTCAGGAAACCACGATTTTTCCCATGGGTTCCTGAAGATGTTCAACCAATTCTGGGGCTATGAGTTCCCGCAGTAGGACCTGGTTGCACGAAGAAACTTGGGTGCCCGCACCACGAATCAAATGGGATCCACGTAAAAACACGTCTCCCGCTGAGCCAAAAAAATGCGGCAGTGCTGTTGACACACAACTACGACATATGGCCCCAGCTAATGTCCTGTGATACATCACGCCTCTAATTCAACGCAAGCTTGCAACAATGGCCAAGAGACATATGGGTTATCTTGAAAAGTGCCACCCACAAGTCCTTCAGTGTATCGGTCTTGGTTTTCCCCACTCAAATCACCAAAATTTGGATGTCCCGATTCTGATAGCTTGAAATAAACTGTGATACATCCTCGCCGCTGGCCTTCCATGCAATTGACTCTTCGGAGCTTCCCCAGAAATAGCCTCGAGCGACACCACTTAGACCAGCAACCGCTGGTTGCCGTCAGCGGATCAGCGCACCTCAATGACCTGATGCATGCGCTTTTCCACCGCCTGGACGACAGCAGCCCTTTTTTAAGCACTGATTTAACCCCTCAGCACTGATTTAACCCCTGAGTCCCTGAGTCAGACTTGGGTAGTTCCAGGAAAATCTGAGCCAGTTGCTAGATTCTTAGAAGTCTTCCGTCTGATCCATGGGTCCCTGGACCATATGGATGACCCAACCAATTTGTGATGGAAACGCGCTGTGGCCTTGCAACCCTCCTCCAAGTTGGTTACCAGCTTCTTGCCCATGGAACGAACCTCAAACATCGGCCAAGTGAGCCAGTGAATCTAGAAATCTAGGGCATGTCTGCACAGTTCCTTGCCAATCCCATTGATTCAAGGTGATAAGTGCCCAGGCCTG
This sequence comes from Cladocopium goreaui, assembly GCA_947184155.2. Lineage (NCBI taxonomy): Eukaryota > Dinophyceae > Suessiales > Symbiodiniaceae > Cladocopium > Cladocopium goreaui. The sequence goes on along the minus strand of CAMXCT020001640.1, from coordinate 81,913 downwards.
CCGAATTTCGGACATAATAAATTCCTGCCAAGACCACTAGACCGCGAAAATCAAAAGTGTTTTGCAGCAACCTTTGGTGAGGCAGAGTCCTGTAATTCGGAGCTTATTGAGGGCAGATCTTTGGCTGGTCCCTGGCGGACAGCACCCATTGACGTGTTCAATCCGTCACTCCCGTGCTCCAATCCGTCCTGGAAAGACTGTTGAAAAACAGGGTGGGTTACTCCTTTACTCCAGAGGTTGCTATATGGTTGTCTCCCAAGAGTATGGGACCCGTTTAAAGTTTAAAGTATGGGTTTCCACATTACAAAGGACCGATAACATCGATGATAGCGTGCAGTCCGCGAAGGGTTTGTCTCAAAATCCCAAAAAGAAAAAAGCCATTCCATCCGCACCGGGGGGTCATCCTATCATCCTCCCCCTTTTTCAGACACACACAAAAAGATCAAAAAAGACCTAAAAAGTTGCTACATTATTTTTAAATATATTTAATTTAAAAGAAAAAAAACATAATTTCCCAAAAAAACAAAATGGTGGTGAAATCGCCTGTGCCAAGGCCGCTCGGTGAGTCGTTGCAGCCAGGTCTGAACAGCTAGGGACTGATCTTTTCGGAAGAAATAAAAGGTATAGCTGTGGATATATACATGGATCTGGAGACAGGGATAGATAGATTAGATTTAGATTAGATAAGATTAGATTCGATTAACATAAGATTGGATAGGATAACATAAGACTAGATTAGATTCGATTAGACTATAGATTGGAGTGGATTAGATAAATAGATAGATTGCTTATGTCTATATCTTACGGTATACCTGAAAATGCATGCCAAAAGAGTTGACAAGTCTTCAGTCGTTCTATTTGAAATCAAAAATGAAAAACAAATGTACCATCTATATTTAGTTGGTATGCATATCATAGTTGCACGGGTCTGTGTAAAATTATGTCAATATGCATGTACATGTCCAAATGACAAACCTTAATTGCTCAGAATTACTGTACTCAATGTCTTGCTAGTGTCAAGCAGCCTCAGTTCCCTACCGTCGAGAAGCTTGGAGACTTGCGATCGAGCTTTGGAGAGCGCCTGTGAACCAAAATAGAAAGGCATTTGGAAGCCCACTTCAAGTGGCGCGTCTATCCGTACTATATCGTATTATCAGATATCATAAGCACCCTGTCATTTTTCTGGGCCCCAAAGATTGAAAAAACTTCTATAGTACTGGATCTATTCATTGTGGAGTCGCTTATTGGGGCATCTAATAGTTTGAAATCATCATCCCTAACATTAAAAGGATGGCACTTTTCATCAATTAGTGGTCAACTAAGCTAAAAGGATGGGATAAAGGATGGGATTGTTGACCATGTGTTAACCGTGACCACTAGTCATTAGTCAAACATTTTTGAACCATTTATTAACCATGACTTAACACTAGTTAACCATTAGTTCACCATTTATAACCAGGCATTAACCATTGATAGTAGGTTAAAAATGGTTATAAATGGTGAACTAATGGTTTATTCACTACCAGGTATTAGTCATTAGTTAACCATAGTTAGTAATGGTTAACTAATGGCAAGCCATTTATTAACTCTTCACCATTAGTAGTGCTCACCGGTCCTTTGCCTGGCCTGACTCTGTTGCCGCAAGCCCGTTCTCATGTCATCCAGGGGCTGGTCAAAGGAGGCGACCATCCTGCGAAAATCCCAAAAATGATGGTTGAAGCTGATTTAAGACTATAAATACTATACAAATACCACACAAATACCATACAAATACCATACAATGCATTTAAAAATGACCAAGAGATCCTGGCTTCAATCTGTTGACAACATGCCCCACTGCCCTATTTCCAGCGCCTCTTCATGGATTCCGAGACATTCTGTCGCAGCTCGGCACGATGGGACTTCTGTGCAGCCTCGCTAACAGCAGAAACCACCTGGGATGAATTACCTATGACTGCTGTGGGGAGGTTTCCCAAGTCATGACCCTCAAATCATCGTCATCCAAGTCATTTGACCATGTTATTTTGGGGATCCCCTACTTTAAGAAACCTCCAGAAGACTGCTATATGCTGCTTTATGGCTATGCGACTGCTATATGGGTCAGAACTTTGGTCATTTTGGGACAAAACGAAACACCACTTGGTCAAATCACTTGGACCCATTCCCATCCTAACAACCGACATAAGTCACGTGCCGAAACATCTGGGGCTCTCCGAAAAATCTTCAAGGTGGTGCCCCTCCACTTATAAATCGATTACAATCCCATTAACTATAGATATATCAGCTATGAACCATAGTTATTGGACTTATTTGCACCAACTTAGCTAACAGCTAACTAACTGGGGCACCACCCTGGACGTCCCAGCCTGAAGTGACCTCACAGTTCGACCCAAGGCCGCGCTCTCTTCCTGCAGGTCAGCTATGGACGCCATCTGGTCCTGGCGGCCAACCCTTTTTGGCTGGCTGAAACCACGATTTTTTGGCAGCAAAAAGGTGGCGTTTCTCCAAAAACTTGGCTACTCCCCAACGAAAAATCCTCTTTGTAGATATTTATAGTTGTTGATTTCCAATTTCCCCGGTCAAAATTGACAATCAAGTGGGGTACACCCCCCATTTTATGGAACCCAAAGTCATGTTTCCTACCTGAAGGTGCTCGCTCAGCTCCTTCATATGCGCGCGCGTCTCCTGAGGTGGCCATCTCCACAGGGTGGTGTTTCGATGATTTCTTCCCCAAAATCCGCGGCTCTCCTGCAGGCAATCTTCGACGTTCGTTGGCATCAGACCAGGCCTGGATGGCTTAAATTGCAGGTGCCAGGTGGCCACGTGGCTGTGCCATTGAGGCAGGCACGGTGCTTTGGAAAGCAAATTTGTGAAGGCAGAGTCAGTCCTGAGCATAATTGGAATCATTGGAAGCAACCGCAGGGGGTTCCGAAGACTTCAAGACTTGACTTGCAGGTCATAAGTCATAATAAGTCAATCCTTCTGTGACAGAAAGTTCCCCATTTGGCTTTCATCAGTTTCAAACGAAACAGCTGGGCTGTCCTCATTAGTACATCCAGCATGGGCTGCAAGCTCAAACTTTGGCAGCGATTCACCCAAGCTGCATTGTGCTCACGCAGCCATTCCGCCTCAATTTTGGTCGAGTCACGAAAAAATGACAAGAGGTTGACAGTTGTTTGAAAGCCATCCCAAAGACGGTGGTCATCTGGATTACGTGTATATATATATGTATATATATATATATATATGTGATTATATATACACATGTATATGATATTGTATAGATGCATATAGAGAGATAGTATGAGATAGAGACAGGATAGATGTAATTTCGTAGATAGCCATCCCAGACCAGGATGACAAGTAGAAATTCAGTTTGGATTGTTCAAGACCACGAACGGAGGACAGTTGCCAAGCTAGTACTTGAAAAACACACTGTGCCGTCCTCGCCTCACTTTCAGCAGATGCCAAGCCGCTGTCAAGGTCCAAAGTCACAGCCTTGCTGCACACAACATCAAACCGTTGGTCACCGTCATTGGGATTGAAATATTGTTGAGGTGGATAGCAGCGATGAAAAAATATAACGAACTGTATAAATTTCGTTTCGGGCATCATACCCGACATGTTGTGAATTTCACACTAGATCATTCTGCGAGCAAGGGAATGGGTTGTCTTCGCTCACACAAATTCTGGTTCTGATTCCTGAGACTCCCTCCAATGGCTCGGCACCATCGTTTGCCTCAGTTTGGATCGGTCCATTCTCAAACATCAAAGCGTGCAATTTGGGGGTAGCCACTGGCCCCAATGCCACGTGAGGTCAAGGCAGCACGCACTGTCTGCTCCAGCGACAATTGTTCCTGCGCAGGTAAGTATGCAATATCCGTGGGGCCAATGACCAGGTCGCCACTCAGTGTGGTGGGTACAATATATAGGTAGTGGGCGAAAGGTCCCTGGTGTAGAGATTCATATATGGGCTTCTCCAACCCCTTTGAACTATGGATAGCGATCATACGGAACAGAGAGTAATTTCATGTTGACATGGAGAGCAAACTCATGTTGACAGTCCTCTCATTTTCTGGGGGGGCAATGACGTCGATCAATGACGTATTCATACTCACACTCTGCTGATTCAGCTTCAAACTTCGTGACATGAAATCCATGTTGGACATTTCTTTCGCACTTCTTGGAAGTTGCAGTTGCAGATTTCTGATTTCTGACATGTCTTGTTTTGGCTTGTCTCCAACTATCGCAACATGTTGTTATTGTACGCATCTACCACCTTTCCTACCCAACATCTTGTTATCGCTGGATCGGGAGATGGCGATCCCTGGCACAGCGAGGTCGGACCATCGCATCCAATCCGAACATCAGTCCTTATCCACCACTTCCAGCAAGCCTTTGACAGCCAAATCGCTGCTCCACTATCATCTATCATCCAGACAAATGCCAAAAAACCTGGTACCCAACACCAAAATAGTTCGGATGGATGTTCATCCTTCTCATATATGATATATATATATATATACATATATCCGAAATCAGATCCATCTCTGCGTTGGGCATGTTCCACTGTGATTTACGCCAAGTTGCTTTTCATGGCGTCAAACTCGTCCAACAGCTGGGCCTTTGCAGACTACTCGTTCTTAGAATGTCATGGATCATTTCTGGGTATACTAATTTTGTCAAAGAGAGATTAATGACGTACTCAACAATTGATGGTTGATCAATGTTAATCATGTGTTTCCATGAAAGGTGAATCCCCTCCTTGTTGGACCAACCTGGTCAGTACCGCAGTTTTTGCCCCCTCAGTTCGGAACAGAAACCGCCGTGATCTGCTCGGTGTTTAAATTACGAGAATCATTGGCCTGACAGAAAACAGCAGACTGTTAGTGAATGAACTGATGCATCATAAATTCCAAAATGTTAATGCTACATAATGCTACATGGTCTATATACAGTAACCATACAATATATATATATATAATTATTTATGTATATATATAATTATATATATATATTTATTTATTCATTTATATTTACTTATCATTACTTATCTATTTATTCATTTATTTACGTATATATATCAGAGTGTCCACTCTTGTCTTGGAATGTTTTTTGAATCATATCCTGGGGCAATGCCTACCTATGCTTCCGAGCCTTGGCATCAACGGCCTTCGCCTTCTTGGCAGACTTCGGCCTTGGCAGAAAGAGGAACTTGGATGACTCTCTGAGTCTTTCTGAGTCAAAAATCACCAGAAAGATATCACTCATAGACTCATAAATCTGATATCACTCATAGATCTGATAGTCAGAAATTTCTGGTCCCATAAATCTGATCACTGATATCTGGACCCGACCAGGAAGACGCATAAGCACCGAACTCCTTCAGCTGATGCTTCAGTTGGGCCTCAGGATGCGGAAGATCAACAGTAGAGGATCAAAGCCAGCATTGCCAGTGATTTTGTGGCACAATGCTACAACTTCGACCATACGGAGCATACGGACGCAGGAGACTGATTCGAAAAATCAAGACGAACCTCCAATCCATCCACTGCGAGAAGGACTCCTTTGACCTTGCCATGAGGAACCATGCTGTTTTTGCGAAGCCTTGACTGGTTTCACTAAGATCACTAAGCACATCAAGCGCTTCCTGTTCAAACATTTTGTACCAAGTCACATCACTTCCCCAGCTTTCGATTCGGCCAATCTCTTCAGTCAAGGACGCCTCCGCTAGTCGTCCAAACATTGCGAACCGCAAATGAACAGCGAAAGGGTTGTGGACAGTGCCAAATTCCGACGATAAAACGAAAGTAAAAATCCAAGAAAGTTAGAATACTATATATTGTGAATTGATCTGCTTTGATCATCTATGATATTTATGTAAATGTATATGTATAATATTATGATATGATGATAATATTGATATGTATATAGATCTTATGTAAACTTTCTGCTTGCACCTGAAGAGCTTGTTGAATCTTGACTCTGTGCTCAGCCTGGGGCAGACATTGTCAGGAGCCTGTGACCCCTCACCCAGCAGGTCAGATGGGAACAGCATTAGTCACGTTGGCACCTGCTTCTCTTGAAGCTTCTGCATGATCAAGTCACCCATGGACTCGCCCTGGCAACATCGGGCAAAATGTTGGGGTGAAACAACAAATGATCTGATAATCAAGAAGAAACCACGATCATTATCAGCCATCTGCTGAAATGATGCTTCAAGTCAATCATAAATGCCTCATGCGAAGGACTGCCATGGGACAAATTTAGATGAACGAAGCTGTAATCTGTCCGAGTCCGCCTGCAATTCCCGATAGATGCGCTCTTCTTCATCAAGGACAGAAGAGCCAGCTGAAGAGCCGCCCGTGAGTTTCACCTTTCTTCGGACACGCAAATTGGCATCAACTAAGGAGACAGCAGAGAAAACCGGAAGACCCTTGCCATCCAAAAGCGAAACACAAAACCTGCCCAACCGGTTTGCCAGGTCACAGTTGGCTCCTTCGTCTGAACCTGACTTTGGGCCTGCAAAGCACTTTCAAATTTGATCTGAAGCAATGAGCAAGGGTATCCCCAATCGCAAGAGCTGGGTTTGAAAATTCAGCAAAAAGCAATTTAGATCAATTTAATCTTGCATCTTCTCTGTGTAAATTGCAAAGATCAAGTGTGTAGCAAAACATCTTGCCTATTGTCATTATCGCTGAGTTTTCCACCCGTTTCATCTCCTTGCGAGTCTGCATCAAAGCCTCACACAAAATTCACGCAGCTGGCTCTGCATTGGAACATCTTGGAACATATTGGTGCAAATACGGCAAATCCTGCACTGCCTCTTCCATTTGTTTGTAGCCTTCGCTCAATCGCTTCACCTGCAAAGCCACCATATTATCTGACACAAAGCGGCAGTTACAAAGCCAGTGAAGCAGCCAAAAACCAAATCAGTGCCTGCTCGAGAAGTTTTCGATTCCTGAGCTGTTGGAGTTGCTGACGTTCAATTCCAATCGGAATAGAAACTGATCGATTTCAATTCACAGGCCAAACAGGGCTAGCGATGAGTGGCTCGTTGGTGAGCCGCAGGATGGTTTCTTCCTTCCCCCGCTCCTCTGTCAACAGAGCGGCAGCGACAACACTGGTGCGTTGCTCACAAGATAGTGCAAAAGTCGGTCCATCTGCAGGAAAATGGAGTTGTCAACAGGAGTAGACCTTGTGCCAACAATTTGCCCGAGAAATCTGGATCTGGCTCAAAAATACCACCCAAAATTGGGGTGGTTGTTTTTGTTGCTTTTTACTTACTAAGAAAGACCAATGGCTTCAATGGCTTGTAGATCCATTGTTGCTCCATTTTTGAGCTATACCGGCTATACCCATCTACCACTCGATACTCAAACCTCTGAGCTCCAACACTTTTGGTGCTGAGGCTTCTGCGGTGGCGGAGCTACTGGAGCCTGAGGGATGCGGCCACTTCCCCCTGCCTGCGATGGGTATCTGACGGTACCTGCCACCTGCCTGCGCCGGAGCCTCTTCAGCTTCCTTCAAACGATCCGTCAAGGCCTTGTCCAACGAGCCAGCTGACGAAGGAGCTGACTGCAATGGGCCAGCTGGGCCAGGCCTGGTTTTCTTCGTCCAGCGCCTGAAACGGGCTGCCACGGAAAGACACACAAATGCAGATTTAGCAACAAATGAAAACTGCTTCTCAATACCAGGAACTTGGCAAGCCTTACAGAATGGCTGTCTATTTTTCCATAGCCTGGTTCTCTACTCTTGGGCTGTTTGGCCAAATTTAGTTGCTACAGCTGCCACAGGTAAAGGACACATTATGTGATGGGAGATTAGAGATGTCCAGATCACACACCACCGCAGCTTCGCTTTTTGGTCACTTTGCTTTCTTGGTCTCCTTTTCAGCCGCACTGGCCAACCTCAGTTGCAAACAGCTTGGTCTCAAACAGAAGTCTCACAGCAGAACCAGGTTCCATATGTTGCTGGGCTTTGACTTTAACCAAAATCAATCGAACATGAATCTTTTCCTGAATTCGACTTGTGCAAAGCTGCAGGGTCTCAAGTTTTTCGATGAAAGCCTTGGTCTCTGCGTTGGTCCCTCCACCTCAGCAAAAGCTTGGTGACCTCTACAGTCAACAGCCTGCCCTGAGTCCCTGGCTCTCTTTTCTACAAAATTCTCTAAAGCCAACAACGGTCGCAAAAGGTCCCTGGGCTTCCTCAATGGTTTTGCCCAGGGCTTTCCTCGGTTGCCATCACCATCACCCAAATCTGTTGCACAAAATGGGTGGTCGCAGGCCGAGAGGCTGGAGGCCAGAAGCTTCCCAAGTCTCCTTGTCCAAGGGCGCATCCTCTTTCTTCACTGCATGGAACAACCTGCCGCGGTGCGGCTGCCCAAAAAGGTAGCGCCCTCCGTGGATTCGTGAAAATCATCTTGACCCAGAAATCCCAGAACAACAAGGGACGGGTCAAAAAACCGGGCCCAATGATCATCCCAAAAATATTGACAAAATCCGAACTTGACCAAAATTAGATGCTAATAATCAACCCAACGTGCCCAATGGAATTGCAATTGAGTCAATGGTAAAATGGGCCAACGATAATTTGACCTATAGCCAGATCACAGAAAAACCCTGCAGAAAGCTTCGTCAAGCGGCTGTTTGAGCTTGCTCTCAAGCTCATCCATTATGTGCAAAGTCTTTTTCATGTAGGGATACATGATGTATCGCACCTGCAACTCAATAACTGAAGGGATCTATGGTGACCTAAGTGTGATATATGTGACCCATACAAGAAGAAACAGCAAAGAAGTGAGCCGTCGACATGTAGGATTTGTGTGACCATCAGCACGCAGGCCAAAAGGTTAGGCGCCTTGGTGCGGAAACAGCAAATCAGAAATTGATTTTCAATGAATTCCTCTTCCTCTTCTCATTCCTCTTCTCATAATTCAAAAAAATATTCAGCTGGTAGAATTCAAGCTCAGGCAGCTCAGGCACAGCGCGTGTAAAGTATGTCTGTCCTTTCGCATCGAAAATTGATGCATACACTGGACCAATGGCCTGGAAAGAGCAGTTGCGCAATTTTGCCAACACAAAAAACGGACACTGAAACAGGTCAGCAACGGGTTTTCGAAACGGGCAAGTGTCAGAACCGAGCCAGGAGGGCCATGCCAAGAACATAACCGATGATCCACTGTACGCTCTTAAACCGCGCCATCTCATCAGGCGTGGAAAATCGAGAATCAACGTACTCTTTCAGCGGCATGAAGCCTTGGCGATTCGATGCGATTCGCCGAGGTTTCAAACAGCAAAACCATTGGAAAAAACCAATGGAGAAAAACCATGAGAGAAAAAAGCACAAAATCACGTCATGTCAAGTTGCCACCAACCAGGGTGAAGGCCACCAGCATCATCACCGGCAGAAGATCGGAGAAAGCTATAGACAAATTTAGAATAATCAAGACCTGAGAAATCCAAGCCCTCCGGACACTGGCTACTCATTCAAACTGCCGCAAAGGTGCCACCACCGCCCGAGGCCGGGACGCTGTAGAGGTAGACAAGCGACACGGTCATCATGGTGGTGTAGCCAACTTTAAGGCACAAACTGGGCACAAGTCCCATGAAAACGATAAACAAAGGCTGGATCAGGATCATCATTGTGACCTGAGCTTCAACTTCCCAGCATGACCACTGTAGCACTGTAGCATGCCGGGTGTTAACGTCCGATCGAACCATCACGAGACGTCAACTGGTCATTTCTCATTTACACATCGCAAGGCAAGTCACCCGGCTCTGCGACCAGCCATGGTATGCCTATGGTGAATCCACAGGAATGCAGTACTCAGCACAGGAAATTCCGCACCATGTCATGTTGGTCATTTTGAGTACCCGAGGAGTCTCCAAGTTTCATTGCTATCCCCACTTCGAAGTGCACATGATTCTCACCCAAGCGACCATCAGCTCAATTGGAATCATTCCCATGCAGTGCATCCAGCCTTAGATGTGACACCCTGAGCTCTCTAAGAGTACACTCCAAAGCCCCTGCTGAAAATCCAGCACCAAAAGGCCGTATGGCAAAATGGCCTGGGCCAACATTGCCTAGTAGCAAGGTTCGATGCACACCATCAGTAGGAAACGCCAGGATAAAGGATTGTAGTAGACATCTCCTTAGCGAGGGTAAGGACAAGTGCACTGTGTCTTTTTGTCGGGCAGGCTGCATCTACGAAGTCTTCGTTGTCATTCAGCCAAGCTTCTGTAGGAAATCACCTCGTTCATCACCTTTCCAACCGGCCCTATAGCCTTGTCTTTCTTGTCCTCCTCTTTCCTGAGAGCGAAAGAAACTGCTAGTCTGAAAAATATTATATATCCCACCTCCATCCAAAAACCGTTGGTGTTGGTCCAAGCCCCCTAAGCTCAGGTGCCAAGTTTCTTCAATTGAGTCATGTCCATAGGTTCCGGCATCACGAAGCAAGCGATGCTGAGCACGACTACGTTGATGGAAAATATGATCATCCAAACCTCAATTGCTTAAGACCGGGATCCTCACAATGGATTATGATATGTAATCCCCGTGTATACAGGTATATATATATTATATCATATATATGATGTTGGATGATGTTGGGTAGTATAACCCCCAAATAACGATCAACCAGGGGTCTTGAACATTGCTCAGTCAACAGCCGTTGGCATTTCCAGTCCGTGTGGCAGTGTGGTAGTTCACCAGTTCCAAGTATTGCACAACATTTCCCAGTATAGGACCCCAGAGTAGGCTGCCAATGGTGTCCTCGGTTGAGAACGCAAACCAGTCTGAATACTATGTTAATTGAAAAAAAACTGATGAAATGAACTTGGATCCTGCTAATCCAAAATTTCACACGATACTACACCTCTTTGGAAATATACTAAATTACTAAGTCTGAATTACTAAGAAGATCTAAGAACTCGAAGTCTGGCCAGGTCTCCAGCAAACCTTTCACTTGGTAGCTGGCCATCCCACCACCCTTCACGGAAATGTCGAAAATGATGAGCCCGGAGAGGTGGTCAATTGGCAACAGCCCCTGATCGAAAATGGGGGAAGATATGGGAAGATGAAAGGCTGCGGAAATATCCATGGAAACATCTCAGATTTTTTGGTAGTTTCACGATGGTCAATCACGTACTTTGATGGTACGAGCTGACCCTTGAGTTTGATTTCGCTGGGATTGTTGCCCCAACATTCCAGCCTAGTCTCCCAGGTTTTACCGGCCTGCAGACCTTGACCCATCACAAACAGAAGTCGACTCCAGCTTGGAAAAGCACAAGCCAGCATAAACAGAGCCTGTGCGGCCACAGAAGTTCTGGTCTTTGCCACAATTTATATAATATGGGCTCTTACGGCATGGAGCTTGTGGTGTGCTGTCCCGAAACTTTCAGGTGGGGGAGCAATTTCCAGGTCTCCGGCAGTAGATATTTTTACACCCGATATTTTTCAAAATGGAGGTTTCCAATCCATCAAGGGACCCCCATCATCCATTTCATCTTGGGATCTTCCATGAAATAAACCATCCAGCTATTGAGGATTTCCCATTTATGGAAACCCCATTATCACCAAGTATTAACCATTATTAACCATTATTAACCATTATTAGCCATTATTAACCATTAGTAACCGTTAGGAACCATTATTAACCATTATTGACCATTATTAACCATTATTAACAATTATTAACCATTATCAACCATTAGTAACCATGATTAACCATTATTAACAATTATGAACCAATATTAACCATTATTAACCATTAGTAACCATTAGTAACCATTATTAACCATTATTAACCATTATTAACCATTATTGACCATTATTAACCATTAGTAACCATTAGTAACCATTAGTAACCATTAGTAACCGTTATTAACCATTATTAACCATTATTAACCATTATCAACCATTATTAACCATTATTAACCATTATTAACCATTATTAACCATTATCAACCATTATGAACCATTATGAACCACTATTAACCATTATGAACCATTATGAACCATTATTAACCATTATTAGCCATTATTAACCATTAGTAACATTAACTATATATCAACCATATATTGGCCATGGGGGTGGTGCAACCGCGCTGCCACCGAGATCGTGGTGCCAGAGAGGCCGATCAGCAGGACCACCTTGCGCCCAAAAACTGAGCCTCAAAAATCGCCATGACAAGATGTCCAGAAAATAAAAAATCATAGAAGATCCAACACATTCCACTACGAAACTTGAACTGGGTTTCGTTTGGCTGGTATATTATGAACGTTGAAGAGACTAAATTGACTAGTGACTAGAGGCTTGCCAAGCAAATCCGGCCTAAAACTGCCACCATCGTAATTGATAGCAGCATTGCAAAGCCTTGGAAGGAGGGTGAGATGGAATCTCCACGTACAAACTCGCACCAGTTTGATAGCGTGAGTGTGTTCATGCAAGAGGCTTTCTTGTGCCTGTCCGCGCTGTGAGATTGAGTACCTCACGGAAAAGATGCATTCAATCAAGGGATTCAACAGCAACTCCATGATTTGTCCATCAGCTTGACAGTGGAAGCAAGCAACGGCCTCACTTGTCTTCTAGCTTCAAAAGCTATCCATATTCTTTGTCAGAGAAATGTCCAATAATGTCCAATGGTTTCCCGTTGCAGCAAGTTGCCCCACATTGATGACCTCCAAGCGGTTGCCACACCATTGAGAGCCAGTGTAAATACCTTCGGCTAGTTGCTCCTGGTGCTCTGAAAACTCGGCTGGTCAGAAATCTAAATCTTGGAGGCAACTTGGATATGCCTAAAATCAGCTCAAAGTCTCAATAATTCTCAATATCTGTTGGTGAAATCCTATGGAATTCACCATGAAACCCAGTCGGCACCAGTTTCATCATCTCCTCACATGACACCAGCGATCTGGCAAAGGCAATCTCCACCTGGTTCACCAAGTTCTTCATGCCATGTGCGAAGAAGAGCACAATCCATGTCGCCTCGCCGACTCGCCAGCGAACTGGTGACGAACTAGTGATGATAAATCTTCAAAGTGATGATAAATATAGCTTGTATTTGTTCAATCCTTTCATGAAGTGATGGGAGATGGACCAAATGGACCCATTTTTGGTCCCCCATTTGATCAGGTGAGCAGCTGCAATCCCAAACATAAGCGGCACGATGCAGCACGAAATGGGTTTGTCTGGAAATGGAGTATAGTCTTATAACCCAAAATTGTGTTATGACTAACTTATTGATAAATGTAAGCCAGCCACTGACTGTTTACTAGACAGAATTCCAGGTATAAGATTGTACAAATGACACGGACAACATCTGGATAATCCCAGTGTCAGCGCATTGGTACCAAGTGCCATCACGCAAAAAACTTCGACAAGAGGCCCAATGCGTCTTGATCTCATCCCCAAACGACATGAGGTGAAACTCACATGGGAAGCGGTTAAATTGATCACGAAAAATGCTGCGGGAGCGATTTTGCCACGCCACCATTTATCATCAGAATTTCCGGGTGGCCAAGTGCCATAGCGAAAAAGTCATCAGTGTCTCAAAATCACCATGCCTGGCAGTTGTTCAGCAGCGAGCGGTTGCGTGTCACCAAGTCCTGCCACTTGGAAAGGCCAAAGACAGGGCCAAGGGCCTAAAGCAGTGATCGGATTGCTGACTTCAAGGTCCCCAAGTACATTGTATTCAATGAAAGTCTAAAGCACAGCAGCCTGCTTCAACACGACTGCCTTTCTGTCCACGGCACCGGGGTGAGTTGCTACAACTCCGGGCTTCGAATTAGTCAAAAGCACTCCATATTTGCAGTGGCCATTGCCCTCGAGGGTTGCTCGACACCCATCTAAAATAGTTCAAACAGCCTAGACCCAATGGCCCAACGGCTTAAACAGACTGTATCAGCAACCCTTTCTTCATTGCAAATGGGAGCGGGAGCAAGAAAATCCTTTTGAATCTCTTGCACCGTAGCAGGAGCCTTGCGCGTCCTACCATATCTGCGAAGGAGGTGTGCAAAAAGTCTTTCTTGAGCTTCAGCATTAAGCACGATCTTTGCTCAGCATCATGAGCAAACAGATCACGGGGAGTCAACCCGAACACCTTGAAGCACAGCTCAGAAGAATCCACAGGAGCCTCAGGTGCAAAACCAGCCGATTGCCCTTGTGTTCCCGTAGCAAAAGCACCAAAGATCATCCAAGACAAACGGAAACGGACTGTAACCAGGTTGGCCACTTATCTGATCATTAATCCACAAACACATGCCAAATCAGCACTCCTCAAGGCATCTTATGACAGGAGCCTTCCTGAAAGAGGGCACTACAGAGGGCAGCTGAAAAGCACAAACAAATGTAACAAGTAGTAAGATATGAAAGAATAGAAAAATCATGCGATTCTGTCTAACAAAGATATGATATCATTGATATCTATATATATATTATAATATATATAATAATATCATCACATAATGCCTCATGAAACAATGTGATAAGAGAAACACTGACCAAATAGCTGCCATTTTGAGCTCAGCAGCACAATCCCTTGTTGTCACCTGCACCCTCAAAGGTGACTTCTGGCAATTTATCCTGCCAGCAACAGCCAGGAACCGTAAAGGCATCACACCGAATAAAAGTGGCGCTGATGCATCAAGCTGCGTCATGCCTTCTCCTTCACTGCGTCAACCTGACGGCCAACTTGAGGAAGGGGTGTGAAATTCCAATAACAACATTCTACTTCGAAAGACTGAAAAAAAATCGCCAAATAGATAGAAATCAGTTTCCCAAAATCTTCCTTGCTGAAGAACATACGTTTTCTTCGTAAGAAATGTGGAATTGGTAGCCAAGGAGCCACCATCTTTTGCAGGTCCTCGATCTCGGTCCACTCAGTCTTGCCATCGTCATATTTCCTCAGTATCACATCATGATTTGTTGCAAGGAATCCTGCACCAGGCTATGGCCCATGCTCTTAACACCAACAGATCTTGGCCAACGTCTTGTATGAATTCGTGAGAGTTTGTGGGACCTTCCATGATTCTATCATTTTACCATATTTTACCACTTGATTACCATATTTTACCAATTGGTTACATGTTTCTGCCGCATCTCGGTACCCCAAAGACTCTGCGAAAGCGCCAAGCTTCACCAAGACATCGGTCGCAGTGTGCTGCAGGACGTGCCCGCTCTGCTGCCTGCGCATGTTGGTGACCTGGTGGAGCGATGCGATCGGAGAAAAAAAACTGGGACTGTTTATCCTCAGATATATGTGGGATATGGGATATGGGATACGGGAAAAATAAAAAGTAATATAATGAAATAAATACAACGTAATAATATAATAAAGTCACAATAAGAATAATAATATAATATAATATAATATATTATAATATAATATAATATAAAATAAAATAAAAAATATAATATTATAATATAATATATTATATTATAATATAATATAATATAAAATAATATAATATAATAATACCATGATATAATGATACAATAATAAAATGATATAAAAATATCATGATATAATAATATAATAATATAATAATATAATAATATTAACAATAAAATAATATAATAATATAATGATATAATAATATTAATAATAAAATAATATAGTAATATAATAATATAAAATATAGTAATATAATAATATAATATCATAGTAATATAATAAAATTAAAATATAGTAATAATAAAACAATATAATAATATTAATATAATAATATAATAATATAATAATATAATAACATAATAACATAATAACATAATAACATAATAATATAATAATAATAATAATATATTAATATATTAATATAATATAAAAATAAAAGGATATAATATAAAATAAAATAATATACTGAAAAATGTTTTTAACAAAATAACAATATATTATAAAAAATATAATAATGTATTATCAAAATATAGTACCATAATAATATTATAATACCATAATATGATGATCTAATAATATAATGATCCAAAAATAAACTGATATAATAATATATATGTAAATTGTAATAATAATATAATAACGTAAAAAAAAATACAATAATATAATAATATAGTAGTATAGTTATATTATTATACAGTACAATAATATCTTGTAATAACAATTTAATTTAAAAAAAAAAATATGGTAATATAGTAATATAATACAACATAATAAAACATAAAATAACATAATATAATATAATATTACATAATATAAAAGAATAGAATATTGAACCTAATATATAATAAGTTAAATAATACAATATGATAAAATATTACAAATATATATATATATAATATATACCTATAGTATACATAATTTCATATAATAGATAGTATACATAATATAATGGAATATAAATATGATATGGTATGATTTTATATTTAAATATGCATATATACATTTCATTTCAATAAAAAATATCTAAATATGATACCATATACCATATTACGAAAAAATGATATACTGCAATATAATACAATGCAATAAAATAAAATAAAACATAACGGAACATTGGAATTTGTAGATAATATGTTTTAGGGATACTGTGGATACATATAATAATATGGGATATATTGGGGCTGTTTACCCTCCAACAAGTCAGCATAGATGTGAAAAACCCATGGATTCAATCGAAAATGATCCAAAAATGGTGTAGGACAATATATACAGTGTGTATATATATATACACATATGTGTATATGTATATGTATATGTATCCGCCGACCCCGGCCCTAGCCATGGCCGGGGCGGCGCCTGGAACCACCTTTGGTGTGGACCTTGGCTTTTTCCCGATCTATGCCCTGACTGCTTCCATTGCCATAGCATTCCGCTTCCTATCCCTGCAACCGCTCCGCGGCACCACCTCTATTGTACCGCTCCGAAACTGCCCGACACACCGCTCCGAAAGTGCCGGACACACCCCGCCCTGGCCCCACCGAACCCTCCAAACCCTCCGCAGCAGCGCGTATGGCTTTATATACCTGAGAACTCCAATGTATGGAAATTTTTGCGCTAAATCGGATTTCGGGAGAATTTTCAGATTTCGCTCTTTAAAACAGCTTTCGGCGGAATTCCATCATTGGAGACCAATTTCTGCGGAATTGATTGTTGAATGCTTGCCGCCCCAATAGAGTCATAAAGAATGTCGGCAGATTTCGGCGGAATTGCCCGCAATTTCGGCGGAATTACCCGGACTCAGCTTTGGTTACAAATAAGCACAGCCCATGAAAACCCTATTACGGCAGGATTAAAAATTGTTGGCATTTTTTTTGTTTGCGGCAGAAATTTTAGAATTCGGCGATTCCAGTGCTGAAATGTAATTTCGGCAGAAGTTCGCAAAAAGGATTCCCTAGGTATAGGCTGCAGCTTGCCATCCCTGCAAACGCTCCGCGGCAACACCTCTATTGTACCGCTCCGAAACTGCCGGACACACCCCGCCCTTGGCCCACCAAACCCTCCAAACCCTCCGCGACAGCCCGTCTGGCCTTGATATAGGCTGCAGCTTGCCATTCAGTGATGCATACCACATGCATGTATCCATGGATACGCATATATATATATTGTATATATATATATTGTATATATATATATTGTATATATATATATTGTATATATATATATTGTATATATATATATATTGTATATATATATATTGTATATATATATATATATGTATACATATATATATATGTATACATATATGTACATACTTGTAAATCTATTATATGTTCTATTATATCATATAGAACTTCATGTCATTTGTATCGCCCGCATCTTCCCAACTTGCGCAGCTAGGAATGAATTAGTTTCTCATCCCTCGGGGTTACAAGGGCTAAGAGCTGGCATGTACCTTTGCCAAATGACTGTTCCTGCCAGACCCAACCCCCGTATCAGGGGGTCGGCGGCACCCGGATGTTAGCCCATTCTATATGTATATGTACAATTATGTACATAATTATATATATATATTATTTGTATGTATATATAAGGGCTTATATTATATAAAGGGCGGTAATAGAACAAGTGTTTTCAACACGCAGCAAACGGGTCCAGTCGCTCCCTGAGCTCCAGGCCGTCATTCCTTTCTTGACGTCAACGACGTCACCCACCGTCGTCTCGTCCTTTGTCTCCACCTGCGCGACGCCCGAGCTGTGCCCCAGGGACGTCACCCAAGCCACAACTGGAAACTCAGGCAATCACTGTCAACAACCATCTTTAGGCATAATCTTCATAGGACGGACAATGAGACATGTATCATATTTATCTACCTTTCTGATAGGGTTCTGATAGGTTCATGTGTCATGAGATAGTTCTGACTCACCAAAGACACATGCCACTGCTGAAACCGTGTGGCTACATGAACTGAATATGGAAATTGAATGAAATTGATGGATTCAAACAGTTTCTGTCGTCTCCTTGGCTGGTTCTGACTTCTTTTCTTCGACCACACAAAAAATCAGCCAAAGCAGCATCAGGGGGAGATGTCCCATGGAGGTTTTCATGATTTTAATGTGAACATTATCTATAAATGGAGATTTTCCAAGAGAAACTTAACATCTTGGAAAAGGACGGCGAAGACTGGTAGCAATGTATCCCTACCTTTACTGCACCTCCTGCCACTATCACAACCTACATATTCAAGTTATCAAGTCATGGCCGTCTCATCCTCTCTAATCCCCCGAGATTGTGGCTACTTGCTGGTGGCACCAGCATCACAACAACCCCTGGCTGAAGCTGCTCCGGGCTCCAGTCATTCAAAAATAAGATTCAGTGGTATCCCCAACAGCCGCAACGATTAATGTTTACAAATCTTTCTGAAGCGTGCTGCGAAGCCAAGCGCTGGAAACACCTGTTGAACCTGACCTGGCTCTACACCAAAGCCTCCCAGACCTTCTCCAGAACCTTCTCCGGAACCCTGTTGAACCTGACCTGGCTCTGCACCAAAGCCTCCCGGAACCTTCTCCGGAACCTTCTCCAGAAAAGCCTCCCAGACCTTCTCCAGAACCTTCTCCGGAACCCTGTTGCACCTGACGTGGCTCTGCGTCAAAACCTCCCAGACCTTCGCCGGAACCTTCTTCGGAACCCTGTTGAACCTGACCTGGTTTTCCACCAAAGCCTCCCGGAACCGGAACCCTGTTGAAGCTGACCTGGCTCTGCACCAAAGCCTCTTGGACCTTCACCGGAACCCTGTTGAACTGACCTGGCTCTGCACCAAAGCCTCTCACACCTGCACCGGAACCTTCTCCAGAACCCTGTTGAACCTGACCTGGCTCTGCACCAAAGCCTCCCAGACCTTCTCCGGAACCTTCTCCGGAACCTTCTCCGGAACCTTCTCCGGAACCTTCTCCGGAACCCTGTTGAACCTGACCTGGCTCTGCACCAAAGCCTCCCAGACCTTCTCCGGAACCTTCTCCGGAACCCTGTTGAACCTGAACTGGCTTTGCACCAAAGCCTCCCAGACCTTGACCGGAACCTTCGGAACCTCCAATGCACACCGGAGCTATTCTGGGCTGAAGACCCCATTAGCTTGCGCTGTTGGGGAAAAAACAGAGGGGAGGGAGAAATAACACGAAAACCAGCCGCGGCTGGCAGAATCATGTCACCTTCGGTTCTTCTTTCTTTGGTTCAACTTTCGGCTCCTCTTTCTTGGCCTAAAGTATGTCGCAGTTTGTCATGGAGACTTCATTCATGTTTCTGGGATACGGCCTCTGCAGGCTTGGCAGCAGCCTTGGAAGATTTGCAACCCATCCTTAGTCAACCGGGTATCCGTGGTGCTGCTGGTCTGTATACCCATTGTGGGCTCTATACCACGTAGTTACAATATTTTAGATCCTATCACATTTCCATCTTGAAAGGTTGCATTCCAAATCTTCTTCGACATCTGTTTACTTTGCACGGCTGAAGCTGCTATACTTGCACCATCTTGCAACAGTAAGCAGAAAATGCAGCTGAGCTACTTTTGCCAAACAAGAACTCTGACAAGGCACGAATTGGCGTGACAGCTTGAAGCCGAGATAGCTGCAGATTTGCAAAAATTGGACAACATCAGACTCAAGATGTGAAGCGGGCAGAGACACAAACCAGGACATCTTCACAGAAGCTGAACTCTTCTGTCAGTGCGGGTCACTGTGGGTCACTGTGTGTCGCTCCTGTACAGCCTTCTCTTTGGCTCGCAGACTCTTCATCAGTTTGTCGGCCTTCATTTTCCAAGCAAAGAATTGAATAATCATAATATATACATACATTACATTACATTACATTACATTACATTACATTACATTACATTACATTACATTACATTACATTACATTACATTACATTACATTACATTACATTACATTACATTACATTACATTACATTACATTACATTACATTACATACAGTACATACATATATATATATATACAGTACATAGTAATAAGAAGAAAAAGGAAATGCAGCGAAAGAAAATGCGCGGTCCCATTAGTCCTATGTCCCGGTCTTCCAATATTTTGGAAGCACCTTCTCTGCAGGTAAATGATGTAGAAGCTCCAGTGCAAGGTAGTCCACCTGCGGCGAGCAAAGTCGTGTGAAGCTCACAAGAAGGCACAGGTTGTCGGGTTGTCGGGTGGTCGGGCCTCCTCATCTTCTGCAAAGTCGGAAGGATTGGAGATGGCCGAGTGCCTTGTTCAGTGCGGTTTTGCCTGAAAATTGGATATCCCCAAATAACAATTTCAATAGAGAAAATGAGAAAATGATGATGCCACTGGATGTTCGATGACTTCAAACTAAGTAGGACACTCGGAGAGGTTGTCATCATCCTGGCAAGAGGAAGGTTTCATTCACACCCGACTTCACATGCCATTCAAACGGGGTGGCGCATTCGGTAAATTCATGAACTCTGCATTGAAGGTAGCCGAATCCCAATGGATCTTCGTCAAGAATGAATGTAGCCCATTGCATGGAAAATGAAATCCAAGCCCTGATTTTTCATCCATGTGTTAGTCTTTGTCATCCTTTTCAAATGCACAACGAGTCTTTCGGTTGAAGCAAAGCCGGCGATGCTGAATCCATTGCGATTTCCGCCTTGGTGACAAACTCTCCGCATCAGGGATCGCCCCACGAGCATCATATTGGAAAAGTGCTTTTGGGACAAATATCATCTGCCTTTCAGATGTCGTGATATATTTCTCTGAGCCGTTGACCATGGCAGAAGTGGGTGGAAGAAGCGCTGCGTGGTGATGATTTCTGGAAGAAGCGCACCACAATGCAGGAAAGTGAGGGTGGACCGAAATGGGATACAGAGAAAATGAGTAAAGGCTCCATCTGTCTCTATTTTTCTTTGCAACAAGGGAAACTCATGCAAAGTCCTACAAAGCTTCAAACACACTTCTAATGATTCAAGTGCGTGTAAGACGCTGGGATCTGCTCTGAGTGTCAAGTTGAGAAAGCTGATCTGGAGGTTCGGAAAATATGACAGCCACATACAGAATCCCACGCATTTTGCACACCCTGAAATGCCCTTCAATGTTGCATATGAAATTGCATGAAGTTGAGGTGCCACGCTTTTTTTAATCCACGAACAGCATGTGCTAAATCTACTTGCTAGGGAGTCACGTCAAAGACTGTAAAGCGTAGATTCAGCTTTGTCAATTTGACTTGACTTGTATTCAGCACTGCCTCTAGAAATCACATTAGAGCTCATGTCGCTTCAGCGGATGGCCCTCAGTGTTTAGGAAGAAGTGATTCATGTCGAAAGCTGCCTTAGTGCCGACACTCACGCATGACTCTGATGAGTCTTCAGACTAGGAAAGCAGGACAGTTGACTCCACCGTCCCTAAATATTGTCAATAGTGTTGTGGTCATCCCCCATGAATACCGTAGGGATGCTCTGCATATCCCAAAATATGTGTGAATCAGGTTTCGGTTTTGGCCACCCCGAGCCCAACCACAGCCAATGCACCCCCTCTGCAGCTTCCCAGTTGCATCCAAGTGGCGGCTGGCGAAAACAGGAGGAAAAGATACTTGAAAGTCTCCTGCAGCTCCCCAAAGGCAATGAATTACCATGAATTACCGAGACCGCTGGGACATGCTGGGACCCATGCCGCCATCACAAAGGTCTGCATCTCGTCCATCTTCGACGTCGGAATGGCCTGAGAAATCTTCAAAATAGTGGCGAAAAAACACCAAATTTGCACCTGAATTTGATGTCAGGCTGGCCAGCGATGGATAAGCCCACAAATCAAAGTCACAAAGACAATCTGCCAGTGTCTTGTTTCATTAATTTGACAGTAAGATGTGTCCGTGAAGCACTGCCTCCAACCATCAACCACCGTAAGCATTGCCACGAAAGACATCGCAATATTGAAATGGGGATGGGTCAAACCCCAAACACCCACAGACCCAAACAAAATAACGCCAGCATAGGCCCCAGATAGCAAAAGGTATTCATGGGCAGCGGCGCCCTGCAGCTCCAAAGCGCAAACAGCACTCTAACAGCGGCATCTTGCAGCGGCATGCAGCGGCACGAGCAACCAAACTCCAAAACGCAAACATGCAACTCTTCTTATATTTGAAGTAAGAACCCCATGAAGTAAGAACCCCAATAGCTTGGCTATCTGGGGAACAAAAAATCTGGTAAAAGAACATCCCAAGACACCCGATTCCAAGTCATATTTTTGTGATGTTCCCCTCAGACGATCCAACTGTGGAAACCTGTGCAGCTTCCGCCTTCACATCACGGACAGATGAGAAGCCGTGCGGCACCTGCGCATCCATGATCAGGCTGGCTCCCTTTGGATGATCCCAGTGAAACCAATGTGAAACCAATGTGAAACGCTGCCTTTGCATGGTCAAGGATCGCTTGGAAAAGCTTGCTACCCCAGTGGCGATACCTGGAGAGGAACAAATCATCATCTCAAGTATGGAAAGACATGGAAAGACTAGTCGGCACACTCTCATTCTGGGATACAGGATGATGCAAGATGTAATGCGATAACCAAATGCATATTGTGATGACTGTCAGCGTCATTAAGTCGCATTGCAGCTTGTCATCGTTAGGCCCTTCAGGTAAGGCGTCGTGGATACCGATCAATGTGCCATCTGAACCTTGAAATAATTTTAGTGAAAACGTTGCAGGATTGCAACCAAATTGGAGTTTGTGAGGCAACCACATTAGTTGTATTTAATAATATAAGTTCTACTATTGCACGCCCGTTCCGGGCAAAATTGTTTTCGATTGCCAAGATTACTTGATTACTCTCCACCATAGAAAAAACATGAAAAAACATATGTTCCCTTCCAACTGTGCAATGTGGGCGCACTTCTCATCGCCAGTCAGTCGGTAAAGGTAGAACAATGACTCTGCCTGAAGTACTGAAGAACCGCGCTGATTACAGTAGGATGTACCCTCTGGTAAATTAACATAGACCCTGAAAATCACCATTTTTTAGAGGAAACTAATCTTCCAACCCCTATCTACCAGGGTCTATGTCAATTTACTGGAGGGTATTTAAAATGTGTCTGGGCACAGGGCCGTTTCAGGTCGGAGAAACGAGTGTCTGCCATCAGATCCAGCCTGACTGATCTGAAAAGAACAGTGCGAACCGTCTGCAAAAGCCCCTGCCTCAACAAATTTGTGAGGAGCTTTTGAACTCACCTGCGACGCTGAGACACCGGTGACACAGTGACATCACCAGCTGCATCGTGCCCAAAATATCACAGGTGCCTTGCTGAACTCCGGGGCGAGACCCGTGGAAGTTGAAGCCCACAGCTCGAAACACGACGCGGTGATGCCTTCAGCGAGCCTCCACCACCTGTCCACGGAAAGCTGAGCATCAGCAGCAGGGCAGATCAAGGCTGGACATCACACGTCAACAGGTCGGCAGCACGTGGCATTGCGATCCTTCTTGACCAAGTCATGCTGGGGGACCTCCATGAGCCTTACCCCCAGCTGCGTCTGTTGAGCCAACATTTGGCACATGAAAATTGAGGCAGCAATTTCTTTGTCAGGTGCCCTACCCAAGCGCGATCAATCCAGGAGTAAAGCAACTGAGATGATCCTGGAAATTTGAGAACAAATGAGGTCACTCGTTCCACACCACATTTGCAACTGAAACATCCAAATCAGCAGTCCATCTTCCAGTCTACAGAGCCATCAGACAAGACTTCAATGAGCTTGTAGTGCACCACTGTGCCCTTAGTAGCAGGTCACCAACCAGGACATCTACAATAACCCTCAATAACCTATCAGGCCTATCAGGGACCTCTCTGTGTGCCATCTGGCTGAGTGTGAAACCCTCTGTTCAGCATCTTTCACCTCAGACATCGACTCCCTGGCGACTCAATGGCTAATGTGTCTGTCTGAAAAAGCTGGTGCCATTTACTTTCACTGGTGACTCACCATTACTTCACTGTTCATTTTCTACATTAAGAAAGTAATTATATGTTGAAAATTATCCCCCATTTTGGATATGTATGGATATATATGGGTATATATTGGATATATATGGGTCGGTATATATCAAGATTTATCCCGTTATCCCCCATTTTCCGTCGAGGTACTGAACTGGGCGACGGTCGTATGGTCGGCAAGGAGTCCATCACCTCCAGAAACAGCTCCTGGAAAGGCAGCTCCAGGGGCCCAGGGGCCCGACAAAAATCAGCCCAGAAATCAATGGGATTGGTTGAGAAATGTTGAAAATCTCCAGAAAACCTATGGGGAAAGCCTAATTTTTACCGGTTCCATCCGGTTCCTGCAGATTTTCCCCTCAAGCGCCGCCTTGAAGTTCTTGTCTGAAGGCTGCTGAAGCCATTGCTTCAAAAGATACCTTTGCAATTTTTTATATTTTTTTGCAAACATCCAGGGTATACCACCACCATAGTACCATAGCTAAACCTGACCAAGTCCACCAAGTCCAACAACTCTTCCGAAGGAGCACTCGTAGTACGAGTCTGCAAGGGCCCCAAAGGCAAATTTTGATGCGACCGCCTCCAGAGACACAGTACTAAGGCCCAGCGGACCTTCAAAAAATCACAGATTTCCTTCAAAACCAGAAGATACCATGAGATACCATAAGTTTTTGCGCCTGGACTTTTCGCATTCCTGGAGGTGATAAAAACACCGGCAAGATGCCGCGAATCCCAACAGACTGGACTGCCTTCAAGCGAAACGGAAAGGGAGTGGAAAGGCAACACATGGGCGTGTAGTTGAACAGGGATGTAAAATGTCCCAATCAGTGCTGAGTTAAAATATCCTAGTTATCTCAGCTATCGCCAACAATCTCATATAAAGGTTCAATATGTGATTTCAAGAGTTGCTCTCGTATGCTTTTGGAAATTCTCGCCGCACCTGAAAAGCTTTGTCAGCTGCTTTTTGGAAACGTGTGTCTCCAGTCCTGCCAAGCTTCAACGTGTTTCAATAATCTGAAATCTTGTTTTTCATCATTTCTCATCCCGGTGACTCGGTGACTATATAAGTTTTCCACCGGTTAAACCGCTCAATCAGTGTTGAATGATGTTGAATGTGCCTGGCCTGGCTGTCAGGCTGCGAAATTCAACCTGAAGACTTCCGGCCTGGAACGATGCCCAACACCAAGGAACGTCAGGAACGACCAAGTTTTGACGCTAAACTTGTCCGAACCTCGGAAATCTTCATGCGAAATTTGTGATCCAAATTGAGTGAAACAAAACAAGACGAAGAATCTTCACATTTAATCACATTTATACATCCAGTCAAAATTGACTTTGACTATTTGACTATGCCTGCCTCGGACAGTATCACTGGCTGGGTGCTCTTCTTGCTAGTTCCGCGTGCGAGGTTCACTGTTGGCCAGGGAATCCTGAGAGATGAAGCCTATCTTCCGGCAATTTTTTCGATGCAGAATTGGCTCAAAATTGGGGCATAGAGCGAATGAAATTATCTGTTCGGAAAGTTTGGAATGAAACACTGCTTGGATTGAGATACAGCCGCTATACTCTGTACACCACACTAAATAAGATCTGGAAGCAGGTGCCTGGAGGGTGTTTGAAATGCAGGCAGCAAGCGGTTTCCCAGCTCTTGCGCACGCTCCAGTAAGATCTGATGGCACGACGTTGCAGAATGTTGCAGTTGTCAGATTTGCACAAACCAATCACACGCTGAGCAGCTTTTGAAGTTAACCACTCTGAAGGTGGACAAAACCTATGCCAAAGGCCTTTTTGTTGGACAACGTGTGGGCACCTAGCAAGCCACCAAGCCTCATTCTTGCGTCAACCACTCAAATCAAATTTGAGTGGGAACCTACTGGCAGGGTGGACTTTTTGCCCAACCAGCATGTTCAAAGCCTGATGTAATTTGTCTCTTCCCAGGTTCCTTTCAGAAATTGGATCACCGATGTAATTTGTCTCTTCCCAGGTTCCTTTCAGAAATTGGATCACTCTCTCAGGGGCAAACCCACGAATCGTTAGCTCGAACACTGACACGTCCGAATCTGCATTGTCAAAGTCCAAGTCATCCTTGACGAACTTGACTCCCTGTCAATCGATCGACAACAAAGCAATTGCCTGGTTCTTTGCATCCCATTCTATTCAGTGCAAACGCAGCAACCAGGCCTTCTCAAACTCACGATCAAGGCCCATTAGCCACAATGTTGACAAGGAGTCCTCAACGCGAAACAGAGAATCACAAGCTAGACACCTCATCCCTACTAATAAATATCCCTTTGTTAGTAGCCAAGTGCAGCACGAGAATGGTGAGACCAAGTCCGCCAAAGCTATTTCTCCCAACCCTGAGCCATTCCAGGACTTGTTGAAACAACGGCTCCAGCCACAGGGGCCAAAAATACCAAGTCGGGCGCCGGGAAATGGGCTGCAATTCGTCACTGCCCCAGGCGTGCCTTGCAGATTCGAACAGAAAACATCGGCCCTATGGGAAATCCCTGCTGGAGCTGAAAAGAATCTAAGAAATCTTTTAAAATCACCTATCAATTGACAAACATCTGGGATGTTCCACTACCAACTTGGATTGAATTGCCGGAAGGTGCTGCAAAGGCCTCTCGTAACCTCGCCAGGCATGGAGAAATGCATCCCGCACCTGTGGCTTGGACGGCACAGAATCTTTGAATAGTTTACTTTGGGCAATCTGTGGTGCATCTCGCACAAGTAGATGGAATATGAATGGATCCTAGAATTCAAGTCAACAGGTGACAAGGCTAAAGTGAATCTACATCTACGCTGGTCAGCCTCATCGGCTTTCCCTTGCCATTGGATGTCTTGTGTGGTAGCTTTTGACCTGCCGAAGATGCAAAATGTTCAGAGGATTGAAGATGAACTCATTGATGTGTGCCTTACAGCTGCCAGAAAGCTGGATGGGCTGCCATGAGCTTCACCTTTCCAGCAACCAGTGGGGTTCAAGACTGGATGAACGTCTTCCGGCAACCAGTACTGTCCAGAGCATCCAAATCATCGAAGCAAAGAGGTGAGTCTGACAGTATTCTGAGGCTAAGGACCAAGACTCTCTGGGTCAGTGAAGGACAGAGACCGCAAAGTGGAATTTCTGAGTTGGTTCCTTTGCCAACGTCGTCAAATCTGAGACACTCTTACAGCTCCATCTGTGGTTTTACAAACGTTTACAAAGATCTGCAGTTTATGATTCTTCTTCCAACATCTGCCAACACGATGAACATGGGATTGTCTAACTGGAATCATCCCCCCTTTTGGAGAAAAATACACATCTTCCAACTCGCAATTGCGAGTCAAGGCACTGCGACTGACTCGAGCTACGTGCCTGGAGCGACCGGGAGCAACACGGAGCGACGAGTCTGACGAGCTGCGGGCCTCGGCGGCCTCAACCCAAATCTCCACCGGACCAGGTCGAAGCGCCGTAAGAAACACTTGGGCCTCAACAAGAGACTGACGATCAAATTCAATCAAACAACAAAAAAACAAAACAGCAAAGAAAAAATAGAAAAATGCAGCAAAAAATATGAATTGATCCATGATCCAAAAGCGCAGCCACCAGCCATGGTCGGTCTACCTGCCCTGCCTCGCCAGTGGAGGACATGTCCAGGATTCCACTCGTTGGCCTTTGACAGCACTTCTCCACAGTCATGCCGCTTATGCTCAATGAAAATATGCCATAAGGGCCTAGGATCAAGTGAGCTTGGAATCACAAAGTGATGTCATGTGCAACACACCGTCTTCAGCATACAGAAAAAGAAAAAGATCAGATATCTTGAAACCTTCACACCAGTTTCTTCTCAAAATTCCTCCTCCAAGAACGCGGTACGGCGGTACCAGTAGTATCCCCATCCATATTAGCCAACCCAAGCCATTTGACATGGGATTTCAGCAGACCCATGACATTCCATGACTACGTTGGCACGATGGCCTCATCTCAAGAGTGTTCCTCTGCGCCGAAGTCCGCAAAATGAAGCCTGCGACAGACGTCAGCAGCACCAACCGCAGCCGCGCATCCACGTCGACTGCGCCATGGACTGGACTGAGGCCAGGACCTCCAGAGCTGTTCAATGGCGTTGGATTTCCAAATTGGTCCTGGCAATGAAATAGCATGGGCCAAGCTGTTGAGAACACACAGAACACACAGCTAAACCGGTTAAACCACCGTCAACAAATTTGGCCTTTGTCATCACCGTCACGCACACTTCCTGTCTTAGGGGCCAAGAACCTCAAGACATCAGCACTCGGCTCAACTATGTTTCTCACCCGTTTGCTGCTTCCAATGCTGGACTGACATCAAAGTTTAATCCAGCAAAACAGCAAAGCGGTGCGCAACTTCTGTGATTGCCTCTAGTGGCAGGAGAAGTAGCGGACTGATCTGCCCTTGGCCGCAGGTTGAAAGTGAAACAAATGAACGTGAAACATGCGAAACTGGGTCGAACATGGTCGAACTAATGCATTCAAGCAGCAATTCAAGCCGAATCGCAAAGCTGTGCAAAGGTCCAGATGTAAAATGAATCCTGTGCCAGGTGTGCTCGCCAGCGGGGTGAGACTGAGACACAAAACATCCAATTTTGGGCGCTGGAATCTTGACCATCAACACTCATGGGAAATGTCTCTGCGCAAGCCAAGGAGCTGGGAGGTGTGTAGCAAGACATCTGCCTGCACAGAGGCCAGGGCAGCTCCAACTGTGGAGTTTGGTTGGAGACTTCAAAGAAAGACCCAGTGAAAAAAATCACGAGTTCCCACCAGTTTTCATCTTTTGTCACTATATCATACATTTTCAGACCATCTGGAGGTTTCCAATCCATGGGGGTACCCCCAGCGATCCATTTTATCTTCGGATTTTTCATGAAATAAACCATCCAGCTATTGGGGATTTCCCATTTATGGAAACCCCATATTATCACCAAGTATTAACCTTAAGTATTAACCATTTAATTAACCATTAGTAACATAAAGTATATTAATCAACATATATCAACGATGTAGCCATGAGGGTAGCTCCATGGCTATGGAAACCCCAAGATCCGTCGCCTCAGGATCCGGACTTTCAATGCGAACTTCTGCCTCAACAACCTCTCCGACGGTCCGAGCCGCAAAATCCAAGAGTTTTCTCACCAGGATGACTGTTGGGCCATGTTGGGCCTATGAGTCATTATAACTTTTAACTAATTATAACATATTATAACTATAGTATAACATAGTACAACTATCCTATACTATTGTAGTAACATATGGTAACTCACTAGTAACTCTAGTTCATTGTGATTACAAAATTGACAAACCAACTTCGTGCTCACAGGACTTCTCCTCTGCGAGCTCATTCTCGATGTGAAACTCCAGCTGCCCCAGGCGCCAAGACAACGGCAAAAAGGCCTCCGAAATTCGTGGGTAACAAAGGTTTGGAGGTTCCAAACCGACATCTAGGTTTGATCAAAAAAATCGATGAAAATAGTCGATATCCCCAGTATTTCAGCCATTTTAATCCCCCAAGCATCAAATCCATTGGAATTGGTGGTACCCACAGATGTTCACACCTTGCGGCACCCGGTTCACAGTGCTAAGACGACGGCTCCAGATAAGTGAGCTTTGCCCGAGAGGTCAACTCCAACCTCGTTCCAGCAACTTCCACCAGGAAAATCACCATCACTAGCTGGTGAAGCGCTAAGCTGCTTGAAAATGTTTGAAATACCCTCTGGTTATGTCAACAGTTTGCTATTGAAAATGCCCATTGAAATAGTGGATTTACCCATTAATAGCATGGTGATTTTCCATAGTTATGTTAAATTACCAGAGGGTACATTGAAATACTGAGGAAGCTGCTCGTAACGCATCACAGGCTGCAGGTCTTGCCTGTAAAGTGCAACACCAAACCCGGTGTGCACTGGCAGGGCACTGCACGGCAGGGCGCAGGGAAGTTCTGCCTGGCGGCCTTTGGAATCACGAGCCACCAGGACTGTGCGAAATGGTTGGCCAGCCACGGCCTGCGAGATTCGATTGGTTGGCCCTGCGAATGGGTCGTGCAGCAGTGGAACTTCACTTGAAATCTCTGAATTGACACCCCAAATCTTTCCAGTTTGTTTTTTTGTTAGAAAAAAAAAAAACAATAAATAACAATATACACGCCTTCTCCGAGCTTCCTAAAAATAGCCAGCGAAACCTTGCAGTCATTTGGCATCAAGTTTGTACATCCTGTGCCACATGCAGAGCTTATATTTCCCTGGTCGTGGCAGCAAAAGATCTAGTCAAAAATAAAAAGTATGGAGTGCACCATGGGTTCAGCCCAAAAAGAAGTGGTATACTCCAACCCCAAAGATGCAATCTTGATCGGAAAACCGATGATAAACCACATGGATTTTCAGGGTTTCCAAGCATCTTCAGACAAGTTTCTCCCACATCGGTTTGTTTGAAAATAGGGGTACCCGGTACCCCATTCCATCCATTGGCTAATCTTCATCGACTGACACACCCGCAATGCTCTCAGAGCGAGACTCCATGGGCTCACCACAACAGCCTCGAAGTGCCTCGGTTTGAGCACCCAATTTTGGGCCCTTGGGCCATGACCAAACTATAGACTGGACCAAGTTGCAGGAACAGGCAGGGCTGTCTGCAAGTCCGACTTGATAGCCTCCAAAAGTTGCACCAGGACACTCTCTACAAATCACAAAATCGCAATATTGTGTACTGGCCTCGCTGGTAATTCGTTGTGGCAATTCCTGACCCTCGAGTCTTTCGCCCGGGATCAAGAAACCTGGTTGCGGCTGCGGGCGGAAAATGTGACGTGACCTGCTGGCCTGGCGCAATCTGTTTCTGAGGCAACTGGCACAAAATCGCAGCTAAAACCGCGAGGACAAGGAGCCCAAACCTGCGACGGGATTTTGGTGCAGCTTTGGATACAGAAACCTATTGGCCACAATAAAAATGATTTCACCGAGCATTGCACGTCGGATCACCCTTCTCTGGTCTTCGGCACTTTCTAACCTTCCCAGCTGCAGGTGCTACATGGCAAAAAAATGATCCCTACAGACTAGCATTCAGTCACTGGCACGATCACCTCGCACAAAATGGATTAAGTTTTGTCTCAGGATCACTTCAAATTTAAAAACCATGAATTCGCAGATTTGATATGTTTACTGGACAGACATATCTATACACCCGGTATTGGAACGTTTTGCGTTTTTTTTTGGCAATGATTATATAATGCAATCAAACAAAACATGTGCAAAGGGATAAATTTAACACTGGTTTTTGTCTTGAAAAATGATGATACGTTTGAAATGTTTTTCCCTTGTTTGTTTGCAGACACAAGGATTTGGTTCGCTCACTCTATTCAAGATACAGTTGCTTTACTAGGTCGGTTCAACCCATTTAGTTCTTTGGCGTCAAACTGTGTCTCTAAACGCAGTCTGGGTTCAGTGCATGCTGGAATGGGCTACAACAAAACGTTAGTGTTGACGAAGCAAAGCACAATCAGGACAACCACTCCTCGACCCACATCCCTAGTTTATACTGGTATTGGATACTAGTTTAAGTTTTCAAAAAACTCATAAAGATGAGATGAAATTGAAAAATACCTTCAAAAGTAGTTCATGTGTTGGTCTCAGGACTTCAAACGAATTGTTTTGCTGGTTTCGGGAATGAATTGATCCTCGGCAAAAACACCTGTTTCCAGCCAAACGCCTACATCGGACTTTGAACATCTTCATGGCACACTAACGCAAATCTAATAAGAGTCTGAAGAGGTCTTGGATTGCAGGAAACACAACCTGACACTCTAAAAATCAAGGCCTCATCTGCCAATTCCACATGCTCGTTCCAGGCAGCTGCCTCAGAATGAAATGCACCCGCACCCGGCCAATTGCTAGCCACACATCATTGCTAGCGAGGAGCGGGATCTTGTGCTTTTGGCCCTCGCCAATGCGCAAGCCTGATTTTGAAGGTTTGAAGGGAACTCACAAAATCCAAAATATGCACCACAGATTGGGTGGCCGACCCTGGTCGCGCTGGCGGTTGCCTTGTCAGTGCAAACGGTTTTTTTTTCTCAAATGCTAGACATTAGTTGATCCAAGTTGCTGAAAACTCGCATGGGCAAAGTGCCCCATTGTCCTCCCATGCATTGGGTGTTTGACCCTTGTATTGCATTTATACATGTAAAGAAACTGCAAGTGGATTGTCCTTTGGACATGTAGAGGGCAGGACACAGCCTCAAGAACAATACGACGTTTTACAATGTTGCAAGATTCGATGTGGGGAACATACAAGATCATTCAAGGTTGATCAACCACTGGTTGCTATACATTTCATGAACGAAATCTCGTGCGGATACGTCACCCTCTCAACAAATTCACAAGAACAAATCAATTGGCAAGGTCAGGACTTTTGTCAACAAACTGTGATGATGCGCGATGTCCCTTGGCATTCAAGAATGAAATAATGAAACGATGATTTGATTTCGAACCACATTTTGCAATGACATTGGCCGCATTTGCACAATGAAATTTTGAGAACCAGGCCCTTCTCTCGCATGGGGATAAAGGCGCGAACGTGCAGTGCCGAATGTTTTTGTTTGATGTTGAGGTGATGAGTTGAGCCTCTGTATACCTTGTTGCGAAACTACGGTTTGTATGAAACACATGATTGTCTGCAATATTATTTAAATGTAATGACAGTGAGTGACACGACCAAACAATTTCCAATCCAAACATTGTTTCAAGTTAAGATGTTTGCGTCTTTGAACCACAACAAAACATTGCATTATTTGCAAGCAACAAATTCATCAAGAAACAAATGCAAACATTGTTACCGATTGATCAAAATTTAAACCAATAACATCGAACAAAATGTTTCCTTCGATGGCAACATTTGAAATGGCAATCAACCACCATGTGTCTACAGCTCCCAATACAAATCAAATCAATATTGAACCCCCAACTGAAAATATTCCATATGTCATGTCCGATTTTGCCTTGTGTATGATGCATGGTTTGGTGGATTGGATTTTGGCGGGTCCTCTGTGGGATTGGGTTCGCTGTTGGTAGACATGGTTTTTACATGGTTATTTTCTGTGCGCTCCGAAGCAAATACTTGTTGCCCATGCCTTGCAATTTTCCTTGATGTGTGGTCTTCCATGGGAAAATGTAACCACCTCGGAATATTGTGGCACACAACCCATCTACAACCTACACCCGTCGAACATGATGCATATTTTCAACAAACATACAGTCCGACCGCGCTGATTTGAAACGGGGCACGCATTTAGAGATGCGCGTTTTTCGACGATCATGCGATTTCGAGCTGTCGGTCACGGTGGTATTCGGAAACTGGCGAGTGGTATTCGGAAACTGGAGGTGGTATTCGGAAACTGGTATTCGGAAACTGGAAGTGGTATTCGGAAACTGGACAGTGGTATTCGGAAACTGGACAGTGGTATTCGGAAACTGGACAGTGGTATTCGGAAACTGGACAGTGGTATTCGGAAACTGGTATTCGGAAACTGGAAGTGGTATTCGGAAACTGGAAGTGGTATTCGGAAACTGGAAAGTGGTATTCGGAAACTGGGAGTCGTATTCGGAAACTGGAAAAAGGTATTCGGAAACTGAGATTGGTATTTGGAAACTGATATAATTGGAAACTGGAAACCCGTAGTAACAAGTACGTAGCAACGATCCCAGAGATCTCAGCAGCGTAGTAACAAGTAACGTAGCAAGGTCCCAGAGATCCCAGCAGCGTAGTAACATGTAACGTAGTTTTAGATCCCACAGATCGTTGCAGCGTAGCACACTATAACGTACGAAGTTCAAGGAACGTTGACATGCCCCCCTACCCCACCCTACCCCATCAGCAGCGTAGTAACAAGTAACGTAGCAACGAGCCCAGAGATCCCAGCAGCGTAGTAACAAGCAACGTAGCAACGATCCCGGATATCTCAGCAGCGTAGTAACATGTAACGTATATGATTCAATTAGGGCGGTACCACGTAAGTGTATCGGATGATCACTCTTTGGGCAGGGTTTACCATGGTTTACCCCTAACGCATTATATAGGCCAGAGGAGGTGGCAGTTTTGATCCCTCATGAAGTTAAGTTCAAGTCAAGACCCTATTCATCGTATTGGCCAGAGGGGATGGCGGTTTTGATCCCTCATGAAGATAGGTTCAAGGTAAGATCCTATTCAATCAGTTTCGTTAAGATCCTATTCAATGTGTGGGCCAGAGGGGGTGGCAGTTTGGATCCCTCCTGGAGAAAAGTTGAAGTTAAGATCCTATTCAATGTATGGGCCAGAGGGGGTGGCAGTTTTGATACCTCATGAAGATAAGTTCAAGTTAAGATCCTATGCACCGTATTGGCCAGAGGGGGTGCATAGGATCTTAACTTGAACTGATCTTCATGAGGGATCAAAACTGCCACCCCCCTCTGGCCCATACATTGAATAGGATCTTAACGAAACTTATTGAATAAGATCTTACCTTGAACCTATCTTCATGAGGGATCAAAACTAACCCCCCTTTGGCCAATACGATAAATAGGATCTTAACTTTTGTTGTTTATCTTCATGAGGGACAAAACCGCCATCCCCTCTGGCCAATACATTGAAGAGGATCTTAACTTCAACTTTTCTCCAGGAGGGATCAAAACTGCCACCCCCTCTGGCCCATACATTGAATAGGATCTTAACTTCAACTTTTCTCCAGGAGGGATCAAAACTGCCACCCCCTCTGGCCAATACATTGAATAGGATCTTACCTTGAAATTATCTTCATGAGGGATCAAAACTGCCACCTCCTCTGGCCAATACGATAAATAGGATCTTAACTTTTGTTGTTTATCTTCATGAGGGACAAAACCGCCATCCCCTCTGGCCAATACATTGAAGAGGATCTTAACTTCAACTTTTCTCCAGGAGGGATCAAAACTGCCACCCCCTCTGGCCCATACATTGAATAGGATCTTAACTTCAACTTTTCTCCAGGAGGGATCAAAACTGCCACCCCCTCTGGCCAATACATTGAATAGGATCTTACCTTGAAATTATCTTCATGAGGGATCAAAACTGGCCAATACGGTGCATAGGATCTTAACATATCTTAACTTGAAATTATCTTCATGAGGGATCAAAACTGCCACCCCCTCAGGCCAATACATTGAATAGGATCTTACCTTGAACTTATCCTCATGATGAATCAAAACTGCCACCGTATTGGCCAGAGGGGGTGGCAGTTTTGATTCATCATGAAGGTCATGAAGATAATTTCAAGGTAAGATCCTATTCAATGTGTTGGCCAGAGGGGTTGGCAGTTTTGATCCCTCCTGGAGAAAAGTTGAAGTTAAGATCCTATTCAATGTATGGGCCAGAGGGGGTGGCAGTTTTGATCCCTCCTGGAGAAAAGTTGAGGTTAAGATCCTATTCAATGTATTGGCCAGAGGGGATGGCGGTTTTGTTCCTCATGAAGATAAGTTCAAGTTAAGATCCTATTTATCGTATTGGCCAGAGGAGGTGGCAGTTTTGATCCCTCATGGAGATAGGTTCAAGGTAAGATCCTATTCACTAAGTTTC
This sequence comes from Cladocopium goreaui, assembly GCA_947184155.2. Classification (NCBI taxonomy): domain Eukaryota; class Dinophyceae; order Suessiales; family Symbiodiniaceae; genus Cladocopium; species Cladocopium goreaui. The sequence continues at coordinate 45,943 of CAMXCT020001640.1, read as the reverse complement.
GTTAAGATCCTATTCAATGTATTGGCCATGGCAGTTTTGATGCCTCATGAAGATAAGTTCAAGTTAAGATCCTATGCACCGTATTGGCCAGAGGGGGTGGCAGTTTTGATTCATCATGAAGATAATTTTAAGGTAAGATCCTATTCAATGTATTGGCCAGAGGGGGTGGCAGTTTTGATCCCTCCTGGAGAAAAGTTGAAGTTAAGATCCTATTCCATGTATGGGCCAGAGGGGGTGGCAGTTTTGATCCCTCCTGGAGAAAAGTTGAGGTTAAGATCCAGTTCAATGTATTGGCCAGAGGGGATGGCGGCTTTGTCCCTCGTGAAGATAAGTTCAAGTTAAGATCCTATTTATCGTATTGGCCAGAGGGGGTGGCAGTTTTGATCTCTCCTGGGGAAAAGTTGAAGTTAAGATCCTATTCAATGTATGGGCCAGAGAGGGTGGCAGTTTTGATCCCTCATGAAGACAGGTTCAAGTTAAGATCCTATTCTTTAAGTTTCGTTAAGATCCTATTCAATGTATTGGCCAGAGGGGGTGGCAGTTTTGATCCCTCATGAAGATAAGTTCAAGTTAAGATCCTATGCATCGTATTGGCCAGAGGGGGTGGCGGTTTTGAATAGTTGCTGGGATACCATAATCATTGCTGGGAGAAACCATAGAGTCAGCATTGAATCCGACGAAAATAGTTTCTGAATACTGCAAAAATAGTTTCTGAATACCACGAGTAGTTTCTGAATCCGACGAAATAGTTTCTGAATACTACGAAAATAGTTTCTGAATACCACGAGCAGTTTCTGAATCCGACGACAATAGTTTCTGAATACTACGAATAGTTTCTGAATACCACGAGTAGTTTCTGAATACCACGAAATAGTTTCTGAATACCACGAAATAGTTTCTGAATACTACGAATAGTTTCTGAATACCACGAAATAGTTTCTGAATACCACGAAATAGTTTCTGAATCCGACGAAATAGTTTCTGAATCCGACGAAATAGTTTCTGAATCCCACGAAATAGTTTCTGAATACCACGTTTATTTTTTGAATCTGACGAGCAGTTTCTGAATCCCTAGTTTCTGAATCCGACGCAGTTTCTGAATCCGTCTTTGTCCTCGAGCTGTCAGCCCTCCCACCCATCTTTTTTTGTTGTGTGTGTGTGCTCCAGGACGTTGGGTGAAATACCACTCCATCCCCCATCCTGCCATCACACAGTGGTTTGCTATCACAAGGCATTCAACCAAGTGCTTGCAACCAACACCCGCACTAGCACATGGATGGATGTTTTGTGCAGTTTCACAGCTCGAAACGCTTAAAGAACTTCTGACACCCAGTTGCTTCGCATTTGTTGGCGCCAGTTTAGGGTATTTGGAGCCACATGTCCACTGGCCCAACCATACCGCTGAAAGTCAGGAACTTAATACTAGCTTGACACGAATGCAGTATTTGGGCAATACCAAGAGTCGACGGGAGATGAATGTTTTTGCATCAGCAAATCCACCTAGTTTCTACCCAACACATCTCTTTACTTTTTTTTTCGCTCTTACTTTCAACTATCTTTCTGCAAAGATTCAAGTGAAAACGCAGCAATCTGTTTCTCGTGCCAAAGGGTCTCAGGATACACAATTGAACATGGTATTCATGCCAGTAAGTGAAATGACAAATGCAGTCAACTCTTCTCGATTTGTGCGTGTCATTCTGATACGTGTATTGGCATCTGAGTGGGCTCCACAATTTTCCACACTCCTCCTTTGCAATTTGAGGTGTGGCTCACATTGCAACCCATATTGGATTTTCACCTTTCCAACGCAAGTTTCAGAGCTACTGTCTGAATTTGCATCCTTTCAAGTGAAGAAAACGTCTATGAATTCCTTCTCAAGTCATCAGGCTTTGGATGTTTTCAACATACAGCCTAAATCTGTCTCGACGCTCGTCATCTCCTCTGTTGCGGTGAAAACGGTATAGCCTCTGGAATATGTTTCTGATTTCATTTGAAATTCTTGTACTGAATCCCTCTGAAAGAGTGGAATCTAGCACCAGACAAATTGCCTGCTGAATGCTGCTAGCCTCATGCCAGCGTTCTGCTGCAAGAGCTTGGTTCTGATCTACCCTCATGTTCTGTAAGAGGGCTTCCATTCCAGTAGGTCTATTGGATTGGTTGTCCTCCACGTCTGTTGTTGGACTTTCCTCTTCTCCTCCTTCGTGATCTTCTTGTTGATGTACAATTGGGTGTTGAATCTGCACGATTTCTATGATTCCAAAGAACCAGGTTTCCTCTTTCTTGCGTCAGCATGTGTCGATACTGCTCGGCTGTCAGTTTAGCGTTCCTGACAAAACCACCTATCTCCATCAATCCATACCTCACACAATTTGAGGTTTCCTCCAGAGCATTGAAACCTTCAATAGTTTCCTGTTCAAAACCAGTCTGTCTAGCCATCACCGTATCAACTCTGTTTGATTGCAATCTTCTATTCTTCCATTCAAATCAGCTGCATACTCATAGTGATCGGCTAACTGGATCTGGGTTTGCTCCAACTCGTTTGAAACTCCCGGCACTTGGTTCTCCAGTTTCTTGATTTTCTCTTCAATCCACTTCCATGCTCTGAATGCCAGCTTTGAAAACATAGTTCCCATGCAAATCACCAAAACCGCAATTGCAAATGAAAACCATGATGTGTCCTTGGTCTCATTGTCCATGTTTGCGCAATCTGATTGCGCCATCGCCGCAACCGGTCCTGCTGACTCAAGACCCCCAGCAACTCCCATGGCAATACTCATGCGTAAAATGGCTTTGGAAATTCTTTTCAACTGTTGGGAATTCAATCTCCTCTCATCTTGAATTGCATGCTCATTTGCACCAACCCTTGAAAAGTCTGCAATGAAAACCAGTTCACATTCATACAACAAATAGAACAACCTCTGTCTGCTCAAAGCTTTTGTCCCAATGTCTGCCACGTTGAAAGTAGTTGGAACCTGTCGAAGTTTGAAGGTATTGTCAGCTGTCTTCTCCTGTATCCATAACAGTTTTCCTGACAGATGCCTCACCTTACCTGACCCTTGCCTGCTTGCCAATTGCCTTGCTGAGCTTGAGTCGGTAAACTGAAAATGTTCCAACGGTTCATCCAAAACAAAAGCAGCACATGCCTTGATGAATATCCCATCGCAAACGCAGCTAACCAAACTGTGAAGCTCACTTTCACATGAGCTAAGTGATACAACTCGTTGACTTCGGCTGCTTGAATACATGAAACATCCGTTGATGAAATGTATGCCACATGATGTTGAGCGACGTGTCTGCTTGTTTGCACTCCAATCGGCATCGCTGAAGCTCTCAAGTACCCATCGGCACTGTCCACCAGAAATTACCTTTCCTTGACCATGTTCAGGAAATGGCAAGTGCAAACCAATGTCCCCCACAGATTTCATGAAGCCCACCGGCGTGAAAGTGAAGTCAAAGTGGGAGCACTCATGTATGACGCCAGCTCCTTTATGGTATACATCAAATCTGGCCTTTCACGGCCTGCATACAGCCATAGGCCCACAACTGAGCGATATCCCTTGGAATCTTTCTCTGAAAGTCTTTGAGAATTGTCAGGCAACTGGATACTTGCATCGCATGGCACTTTCTGTGATCGTGCCGATCCAAACATCTTCTCAAACAAAGAAACCACCTTGTCCACAGTTGTACCCGGGGCCAAAACTAGGCCATCTCCAACCTCCATGATTTTCCTCCTCAGGAAGGTGATGCTTGATCCTGGGCCTTTCAGCTCATCATGACTCACTGAAAATCTCTCTTTCATCTTTTTCAGAAAAACGTTGTTCCAGAAAGATTTCAATCCCACAAAAAGGATATCATCGACATGTATCATGATCGAGGCCTCAGGTGTCCTTGCCAAGCATGGTTGCTCCGGGCAAAACTCAAAGTTCATGCTTTCCATCAAGAATGATTTCAAATACAAAAACCATTGTTTTGCTCCAAGACGTTGACCTGGGAGATTTCTCTTTATGATGAAAGGCTGCCCCTGCAAAACCACACGCACTGGATCATCCTGTTCAACCTGCAGGAAGGCATCACGCACATCCAAGCTTCCCATCACAACATCATAATCCTCCTTGCATGCTGTCTCACAAATCTCGCTTTTCATTCCAAGATATTTCAAGTGCAGAAGGTTTGCTGTATGGGTTCCAGTGGCAGGACTGAAAGTGTCCAATCTTTTCGTTGTTGCAAATTCACGCGCCACTAGTCTGGATCTGCGCATCCATCTTTTCCTTTCACCTTCACCTTCTCCATAAGACTTCAAACGCCAATCCCTGACCATCTTTGTAGTCAAAGAACCTGTGATTTTGCCCTGGAACTCAGATTGTGGCACCAGGACTTGCATGTTGCACAAACGTTCAGTCTCAACCTTATCTGCAAGGTCGTCAATCCATTTTTCTGGACTGCCAGGCGCTGGTTGATCCACTGGAGCGTCTGACCACAAATATTCTGGAATTCCAGTCAGCACCACCAAATCTTCACCAACCCAGTCCTCATCCTCTTCAGCTGCTTGCTCAAGATTCAAAGCTGTCTCATAGTTATCCATAGTGAAGTACTCTTTGTAGGCAATCTTGACAGCACACAATCTCTGCTCGTATTCAGCTTGTAACCTTGCAATGCGCTGTCTCTTTGATTCATCCAAACGTTGCCTCTTTGAAGAGTCCTCATCAGAGGGTTCTGCTGCTCGAGATGTTGCTGGCTCTCGAGGGCTTTCAACTTCAATGTAATCCCTGGGCGGTGTCACCGGCACTGCAAGACCTGGATCCCCTGACATATCATCTCCAGTATTGGTCAAAGGTGGAGTCCCTGCTGTCACATGGATTGGTCCACTAGGTAATGCAGGACCATCATCATCCACAACCTGCATACCTTCCAGTTCACCTGCAACTCCTTCACCAAGTTTCTCACGCAAAGCCAAACTGAGTGGGTCATTGGCCGACATTTTCAACTGCTCCTCCTGCGCTTTCTGTTCATCAATTGCATATTGAATCACTGCTTCAGCATCTTTGTCATGTAATGCACTTTCTTCAATTGGTCCCAGAGGCACCTCAAACGCAACTGACTTGGGCACTGGTTTTCTCATAGTTGGCAAGCTTCTTGCTCCAAACCCAGCTTTGTACTGCCATGAAAAACACCGACAATGCAAATAATACATTCAGTGTTGATTCTGCGCACGCTCCTTGTAAGGAGAATTGATTGTCCATCAAATGCCACATAGCTGTTTTGAATGTCAGCTTTTCCCAGAAATACCATCCTTTTCCATTTGGCAGTCGCTTTTGTGGTTGGAATCACATAGCCAAAAATTGGCTCCCCAAACTCGCACAACTCACCAGCATATGTACGACCAAAAGCCAGTTCATAGGGTGTGGCACCTCTGATAACTGAAAACCTTGAAATAAGCCATGCTGAATGTCTCAGGGCCCAACTCCAAATTGCGCTCGATGTCTCCAGTTGAATCCCAAGTCTTCCATGAACATGGTGCATCAACGTACATGCCAAAGCTCTGACTCTACCAACAGCATTCTCTGCAAGGCTGTTGCCACTTTGTCATATGCCACAGAGCTACTTTCACGTGTTTTAAGGCCCATGCCTTGACGTGTCTTCAGCACCAAGCGCTTCAATTGCAGTATTGAAGGTTCATTGTCGCAATGCAAAATCACTTCTGAATGCCCTAGCATCTGCACAAATTTGATGATCTCCCTGTTTGCATGATCCAGCTGTGACTTCCCTTCCAAAGGAATGCATGACACAAATCCTGTATGGCTGTCCACCACTACCAGCGCAGTTATTGTATCAGGATTGCCTGAATCACCAGCCTGACCATCAGATTTTGTGAAGAAGTAGTCAAAGGATATGGTGGGCACTGCTCCTGCATGCGACTCACCTGAACGTTCATGGCGGTCAGAACGTGCCCTGTGCGCAAGACATCAGGGGCACCACTGCTTGTATGGCACATGTGTCAACCTGTGTTGCGACTGCTCATACTCACTAGGCACTTCTGCAGAAACTGGTGCAAGTGGATGTCGTTCCTGCTGTTCAAATGCCTCTTTTGCTGCCGCCATCACTGACTCCAACTCAAGTTTCTTGGAATGTTCAATCAAACGTTTGAAACACTTCTGCTTTGACCCTGAGCTTGAAATTCCATAGAATGAGCACCCAGCACGTAGCGTGGCCAACGAACTGGATTCCCTGAGAACAGTTCCATTGACGCAAACTTCATCCTCTGCAATCGGCTGCACCACAATTTGACCCTCAGGAACATCTCTCCCTTCAATGGGAGGCTCAGCATCCATCACTTCAATGTCATGGTCTGCAATCTGCTTCAACAGGAAAAACTTCATCTGGCTCATCAACCAATGAAAATCTCATTGCACGTGGATCCTTCTCTGATTCTGTAATGATCGTGATAATGTTTCTGCGTCCAGACATGTCATGAAACTGAGCATCCAACTGCACAAGTCCCTCAAGCATTTCACAGAGTTCCATCACATACCACCTTTTGTTGTTTCCTTCAACCAACGTTGTCCTGTAAAAACGTCCATTCAAATCTGGTCTCACAAGCAATGGATCTTGGTGGTGATCTTCATAGTGACGCCCAATTCCACAACCGTTTGAATCCAACTGCCAGCCTACTAAGCCATTGACGATGCTCTCATCAATTTCTGCCTGGATAGCCCTGACATGAAAACTGCCTGGAGAAATGCAATGTTCAGTCAAGACTCTGATGCTGCCATGCACAACCATTGATTTGTTCTGCAACTCTAAGGGAACTGCCGCGCCTGCTGCGCTATGAACAAGCATTTGTTGGCTGCCATCAAACCGTTTTCAAGCATCTTTCCAAAACTCAATATTGGCTGAGACACCCTGTCTGAAATCGCAACCGTTTCACGCAGCAAAACGACACGTCCAGTCATATCCCTCAAAGCTATCTCCATATCTTTTGTGGCTTCTATTGGAATCTCAACTCCTTGCGCATCAACCAGGCGTCCAACTGAGGCTACAGCAGGTGTTCCTTTCTCCAACAGGCTAGATGGAAAGATTGAGGCGTCTGCCCCACTGTCCAACAAGATATCATGCAGCTCGATCTTCCAAACGCTCACTGGCCATGCTGTCATGTGAAATTGTACGCACAGCACCACTGAAAAAACTTTCATCACAAGCATCCTTCAAAGAGTCACCAATGTAATGGTAAATAGCATGAACACTTCCATGAAAGTTGGCAGGGCTTGCATCACGCATGTCAAACACCAATCCATTTTCACTTGAACCAGTTGGCAATTCACAAATCCTTGCAACCTTATACTGAGTCGACGACGATAGAGGCACTGGATGCTGCTGCTGTTGTTGAGAAACACTGGACATCCCACCAAGTGAAGAAGATGGTGATCCCTGAACTGCCGTGGAACCTGCAGCTGCTTCTGAACCAACCTGCCTCACCTGACCAGAATGCCAGCAGTCTTTAGCCATGTGACCAGTGCGTCCACATACGTAACATGCTCTTGAGTCTCCTTTTCCTTTGCCCTTGGATCGATCGTTTTGCAAACTGACGTTTCCCTTTGAACCCTTCTGATTCTGATCTGAAGGCTTTCCTTTTCCTTTACCATCTTTGTTCTTTCCTTTTCCTTTTGACTTTCCCTTTGAATTGTCTTTTGATTTTCCCTTTGAGCCTTTTGATTTGCCCTTGGACTGCACACGGTCTATTTCCATTGGAACTGGACCTTCAGCAGCACTCATCACTGTCTGTACCCAGCACCATCTGTTCAGACCATTTTGTTGTGCTTGAATCGTGGAGCAAAACCATCTCTCGTACCTTTGCATATGTGGTCGATTCATTGACCTGAAGTTGTAGCCATACTTTCAACTGTCCAGTCAATGATCTCATCAAAATGGCCGTCTTGAGATCTTCATTGAGTTTTGTCCCAAGCTTCTCGTACTCTGCAAAGGCATGCTCCAAGCGCAACAACTGCTGCATCAAAGAAAGCTTACCTGTAAACGCAGGCCAATTCATGATGACATTCAAAAGCCCCATGCTTCTGTTCTTTGAAACCGGCTCATTCTGCTGAATCAACATCCTGTATGCTTCAAGCCCGTTTGAACCTGTCACATTTCTAACCACCAGCAAAGGCCTCTGACGAAGCAATGATGAAAGAAGGCTGTACAGAAAATGATTTCTCTGCCGCTCTGTATCTGTAAAATCCACAGGATCAACAGCTTGATTGGGGTTTGCACGCAGTTGTTCAATATCATCTGCAAACTTGGCATCTATGGAGGCTACGTACTGCTCGAATGCCCATGACCACTCACGCCATGCAGCTATTTCACTTTATCTATTGGTATGCTCAAACGTTGGTCGCTTTGGCAACAGTCTCCACCATTGCTTGCTGTCATCAGTTGAAGTTCTGGAAACGCCTTCAACTGCTCTGGTAGCTGCTTGAGCAGCTAGGGCAGCTGCTTCAGCTGCTTGCACCATACGTCGAGCCACCTCCATGCCATCCACACCTTCAACACCAGGTGTAGCGGCTGCTGCAGCTGGTGATCCACCAGCAGAAGGACTACCCACCTGCGGTGAATCCATGCCCCAAATCTCAGCCTCCTCCTCAAAGAAATTGTCAAAGGAAAATCAAATCTCACACTTTCGTTCTGCTGCAAATTCTCTGTCAACGCCAGGAAAACTGTACCCACAATCCAGCACCTGTATTTTCCAGAGCCTGTGTTTAGACCTTAGGCCTTAGGCCTACCAGTATATATGCAGAATTCCAGTGTTTGCCAGTTGTATTCTAGAATCCCAGCTGTCGTCCAAATGCAGCTACCTCCAGAAAGGTTCAGCACCAGGAAAGCGTCTGCCCGCAAGCGGGCTCCGCTACCATGCAAAGACTCAAGTGAAAACGCCGCAATCTGTTTCTCGTGCCAAAGGGTCTCAGGATACACAATTGAACATGGTATTCATGCCAGTAAGTGAAATGACAAATGCAGTCAACTCTTCTCGATTTGTGCGTGTCATTCTGATACGTGTATTGGCATCTGAGTGGGCTCCACAATTTTCCACACTTTCACTGCCCTACGTCAATGCCCATCTCATTCAGGTAACAATTGGAGCATAAAGCTTTTAAGAAATTGTGAAAGTCGCATTGATGCGTCCCATTCACGGCAACCTTTAGTACAAGGCGAAACATTGGTGCGCTATGAAGGGAACGCTGTGATGATATTGCTGCGCCAGACAGCTGGTCTTTGGCCATGCATCTTTGCTTCTGTTTGCTCACACTCCCTTCTGCATTAAACGGTGCGCCTGGGGCTGGCCATGGGTATTCTACAGCAAGAAGTTCCCTTTAAGAGAATGAGCGCGGAGCACAGAACAGGCCTACAAGATGCTGTGGTGCTGATCCTTGAACGTTTCTTGATGCCGGCGTTGGAACAGTTGGACATCCCACAGGACACATACTGTCGGACCTCATTGCTTCCACTCGCGGCACATGGTGACGGTCATGCACTAGTCCTTGCTTTAGAAGCAAACAGTGAAACTCGCAACAAATACAATGACAATGAATTGATGAATTGCATTCAGCTTGCAATAAGCCGATCGGAAAGGATTGCACTGCCCAAGTATTCAAAGAAGCAAAACAGCGAAAACAAACAAACAGAAGCGGAACACACGCAGTTCCTCCAGCCAGAATTACGTTTCGTCGCTTCCGAAACAAGAAGCAAAAACCAACAGGGCCGGAGCCCAACAAAAAAATCACAATACTTGGCGGCAGTGTTCTGCAGCATGGCGAAGATTCTAGCAACTAAACCTGAGCGACATCGAACCAAAAAGAAGAGGATCTGGCAGGCGCCTCTGAGAAGATCGCCGTTATGGTCGAGCAAGAAAGCCGACATCCGGAGGCCTGGTGTCTTCCGTATTCCCCGGAACCTCGGCGCCCTGCCGGATCTTTGGCTCCAGACCAAGTTAACGATCTCTCTGAAACAATTTCAAGACAAGTGGGCGCGTATGCTGGTAGTAGCCGTGGCCGCCGAGCAATGGCTGCGGCTGTTGCCAGGAGCCTGACTGTCCGCTTTGCGGAACATGTTGCCAGATTTTCTTTCCGCTGGTTTGGCCGATGTCGCTCTGAGGCTCGGTCCTGTAGTTGGTATAAGCAGATAAAGAACGAATTAAAACGAGTCGACTGAAACGCAGTGGTTCCAGCTGTACAATAAAATAAGTGGCAAAAGCAATCAACAACCAAGAAAGCAAACAAAAACCAAGACACCAGACGACCCGCAAATCCCCCAGCCAGATTTGCGTTTCGCCACAAAAACCAACAGCGAAACAACAAGAGAACGGGGCCGGGGCCCAACACAAAACCAAACCAACACACACACAATTTGCCACTAGACACAGGGGGAATTTTCCCACTGTGCCATAACGATCGCTTGCAGAATCTGAAACTAATTCAAAACTCCCACCAGTTAAGAAGAGAACTATGGCAGTGAGACATAAAACCGTATGCTGGTGCAGTTGTGAAACAAAACAAAGAGCTGTACAATGACAAATCCATCTTCTCAGAGTCCTCTCACGTGTTCTTTTGCTAGCATCCGCCAACTGGTAATCTCTGAGCAGAAATAGAAGCTTCACCATCCATCTCTCAGCATGAGAGCAACACGATCATACGTATCTCACTACATCCGCAAACGTCCCCCCTACAAGGGCGAACGGCTAGGTATTCCAGGTGGAAGCAAGGGACCTGGGCAAAGCCCAGGAAGGATCCGAAGACTAAAACGAACATTACCCTTCACCTTCAGAAGGCTTGAAGGGAGGCTTCAAGGGGGGTTGAAGGGAGGCTTCAAGCCCTTCTCAAGGGGGTTTCAAGGAGGCTTGAAGGGGGCTTCACCTTTGTGAAGCCTTCAAGGGCTTGAAGGGGGCTTCAAGGGGGCTTGAGAAGGGCTTCAAGGGAGCTTAAGGGGGCTTCAACGGGGGCTTCAAGGCGGCTTGAGAAGGATTTTAAGGGGGCTTCAAGGGGGCTTGAGAAGGGCTTGAAGGGGGCTTGAAGGTGGAGGCTTCAAGGGGGCTTGAAAAGGGCTTCAATGGGGCTTCAAGGTGAAGGGGGCTTCAAGCGGGGCTTGAAGGGGGCTTCAGAAAAGTTTCAGGGGCTTGGGAAGGGCTTGAAGGGGGCTTCAAGGTGAAGAGGGCTTCAAGGCGGCTTGGTGGGGGCTTCAGAAGGGCTTCAGAGGGCTTCAAGGGGGCTTCGGAAAGGTTTGAAGGGGGTTTGAGCAAGGTTCGAAAGGTGCTTGAGAAAGGCTTTTGAGAGGGTTGCGCCGCCTGATCACTTGCGCCTCAAGCCGATCACTTGCGCCTCCAATAGCGCCCCCCAGCCTACTCACTTGCGCCCCCCTCCCTGCCTTCCACATGCCATGCTCTAAATTCTGAATTTTTATTTAAACTTCCCCCCCTTGCCTTCCACAATGCCATGATCTAAATTCTAGTTTTTATTTAAACTTCCCCTCCCCCTTGCCTTCCACAATGCCACGATCTAAAATCGAATTCTTTATTTAAACTTTTCCCCCCCTTGCCTTCCACAGTATCTCAAATCTAACTCTTTATTTAAACTTTTCCCCCCCTTGCCTTCCACAGTGCCATGATCTAAAATCGAACTCTTTATTTAAACTTCCCCCCTTTGCCTTCCACAATGCCATGATCTAAAATCGAATTCTTTATTTAAACTTTTCCCCCCCTTGCCTTCCACAATGCCATGATCTAAAATCTACCTCTTTATTCAAACTTCCCTTCCCTTGCCATCCACTATGCCATAATCTAAAATCTAACTCTTTATTTAAACTTCCCCCCCTTGCCTTCCACTATGCCATGATCTAAAACCTATTTATTTAAACTTCTTGCCTTCCACAATGCCATGATCTAAATTCTAAGTCTTTATTTAAACTTCCCTCCCCCTTGCCTGCCACAATGCCACGATCTAAAATCGAATTCTTTATTTAAACTTTTCCCCCCCTTGCCTTCCACAGTATCTCAAATCTAACTCTTCATTTAAACTTCCCCCCCTCGCCTTCCAATGCCATGATCTAAATTCTAAGTCTTTATTTAAACTTCCCCCCCTTGCCTTTCCACAATGCCATGATCTAAAATCGAATTCTTTCTTTAAACTTTTCCCCCCCTTGCCTTCCACAATGCCCATGATCTAAAATCTACCTCTTTATTCAAACTTCCCTTCCCTTGCCATCCACTATGCCATAATCTAAAATCTAACTCTTTATTTAAACTTCCCCCCTCTTGCCTTCCACTATGCCATGATCAAAACCTAACTCTTTATTTAAACTTCCCCCCCTTGCCTTCCACAATGCCATGATCTAAATTCTAAGTCTTTATTTAAACTTCCCCTCCCCCTTGCCTTCCACAATGCCACGATCTAAAATCGAATTCTTTATTTAAACTTTCCCCCCCTTGCCTTCCACAATGCCATGATCTAAAATCGAATTCTTTATTTAAACTTTTCCCCCCCTTGCCTTCCACAATGCCATGATCTAAAATCGACCTCTTTATTTAAACTTCCCTTCCCTTGTCATCTACTATGATCCAAATTCAAATTCTTCATTTGATGAGCCAGTAAGGGCCAGCTTGTATTCCTCCACGGGTTGGGCACCGCCGAGATATCCTCTCCAGCCCTTCATTTAAGTGGTTTTTGAAGCTACGTCACACAAGCTCAAGGTCAGCTTTTGATGGTGTCCAGAACAATCGGTCAAGGCGATCTCGTCGAGTAGTGGTATGATGCCCGTCTCAGGACCGTGCATAGACAGCTAGCCGCGGATCGATTCCCCCCGGGCACGGGGCCGCGATCGTGGCGTGCCAGACGAGTAAGTCTCAATACACCGCGACCCGTCGAAAGGCACAGGGCGCCGGTCAAAAAAAAGATGGTGTCCAGAACAATCGGTCATCGAGGTGATGGATAAGGGGTCGTTGTCGTTTGGCAGAGTGGGAGAAGGTGAGGAAGGAATGCAATCGCAGCAAGTACGGTGTTGCCTTCATTCAATGTTGGGCGGAAACCAAAGCTCCCCCTAGCCAGGAGCTTCGAGCTCACAGAGTGCAAGCCGCACGGGCAACATTCTCACAGATTCATAGATACTATCCAAAAAGCCAGCAATGACACTCCCATGTGGCGAATGGAAAGTAGAATTTTTTTTCCGTCCAACGCCGTATGGCTTCCGCCAGGTCGTTCAACATGTTTCTAAGCATGTTGCATTAAGACTAATTAATTAATTCACGCAGGGGCCAAAGCTGTGGCGGCCGCAAAAGAAAACTGGTAGAGGACCGATACATAGTCCTATTCCCTTGTCACGTTACCAGAGAACAAGAGCCAAAACCCAAAAACAAAAGCGAAAACAACACCAAAAGCAAACACAAACAAAAGCAAACCACACAAAAAACCAAACAACCACACAACCACAAAGCAGTAACGTGACAGGTTCCAGTTATGGGTGAAAAAGATCTGTTGAGGCAAGAGGTGATAGCTTAGTATCATCTCGGCGCATGCAGATGACAACTTTTGTGTCATATTCGCAGGCCCATAAAACAAAACAACGACAGGAAAAACCACAAAAACACCATGGGCCGCAGCAGGGTGTAGGAAGCAACAAAGCTCAATGCGGAAACCAGGGATCCCCCCAGCCAGGATCCCCGAGATCACAAAGAGCAGCCTTCACGGCATGACATTCACCCTGACACTTTGAAGCAAACACCGACATAGCCGGGTCGCAACAAAGTGGTGAGAAAACTACCGCAGTGAAACAGGAGAGTGAAACATGATCTAAGGTGAAAATGACCTCGAGGCTACGGCATTCAGGGCACACTCAGAGTCCGCTCAGAACTGCTTTTCCAATCATCATACTGGGGAGGACCGCCTTTGGAGTCCAAATTCTATATACCTTTCCAACCCCAAAAATGGGCATCAAACAAATCGAACAGTTCAGTGACATCATCTTGCGCATCTTGCGGTTTCTTGCAGAGTCGTCTGGAGTCACAAAGTTGGAACTCTTTCAACCCTTTCCCCATTGTAAATAGGGTTTCAGCAGGTGTACCGCCTCCGCCCGACTCCGGCAAGACTCCGCAGCTAACGACATCAAAACTGGCACAAAACTGTGGTAAAACGGAAGTTTTGCATCTCCAGCCTTCTTACGGAATCTGCTGGAGTCATGAAATCGAAACTCTTTCCCCAATGTAAACAAAGGATTCATCCGGTTTTAAATATATACTATTATTCTTTAACCGGATGATACTGAACTCCGGGCGACATACACAACCCGACCCGCAAAGTTGCCGCGTTAGGAGTCTAGGGGGGCGAACGGGGGGGAGCCCAAAAACAAACAACGCATCAAGAGACCAAAACAAAACTGAGCAGTGCGACGCCCAATCGTGACAAACGATCCACTGCCAACGCAAACACAGAAAAAAGGATCCCGCCAGCAATGTCGCAGCGGAATCAGCACCTCACCCACGCCATGTTGCGAAAGCCTGCGACAACAACACCCAAACAATTCCAAACAACATGGCGCTTTGGCAAAGATTGGCAACATGCAGGCGGGGCTAGAGACCTTCAATCAGCAACCGTGTTCCCCGGAATCCTGCCATTCCGTTACACTTGCAAAAGTATTGCTTTTTGTTAAAGCTGCGCCATTTTTCGCAAAAAAAGGTCACTGCAGCAATCTCATTTTCGGGGCCGTAAACACATTGGCTTTTTGGACTCCAAGAAGTGGTCCTCCCCAGTTGCGTTGAAAGCTTGCTGCTTGAACAAAACCCAACTTTGCTTTACTTGCGTAATGTATGTAAAGAGCTTCGTGTTTCGAGCAGGTCGCAAGGTTCCACACTGCCAAAAACGGGATTGCCACGCGCTACCGCTTTTCGCTTTGGACAGGGTCATTTCGAGGCTGTTTTCAATTTCTATTTTAAAGCAGGCGAGACCAAAAACAGGCGCGCCAAATCCACGCGTTGGAGCGTGTGGCAATCCTGTTTTTGGGGTTGCGACATGACGCTCTGAACGCATCCAGCTGCTTCAAAAGTTTGCCAGAAAACATGAAACCACAAAAGGCAGGAAGGATGACACAAACATCCACGTGCTGAACTGGAGAGGACTGCCTTTGGGAGTCCAAATCCTGTATACCTTTCCAAACCCAAAAATGGGCATCAAACAAATCGAAGAGTTCAGTGTGACATCATCTTGCGCATCTTGCGGTTTCTTGCGGAGTCGTCTGGAGTCACAAAGTTGGAACTCTTTCAACCCTTTCCCCATTGTAAATAGGGTTTCAGCAGGTGTACCGACTCCGCCCGACTCCGGCAAGACTCCGCAGCTAAAGACATCAAAACTGGCACAAAACTGTGGTAAAACGGAAGTTTTGCATCTCCAGCCTTCTTACGGAATCTGCTGGAGTCATGAAATCGAACTCTTCCCCCAATGTAAACAAAGGATTCATCCGGTTTTAAATATATACTATTATTCTTTAACCGGATGATACTGAACTCCGGGCGACATACACAACCCGACCCGCAAAGTTGCCGCGTTAGGAGTCTAGGGGGGCGAAGGGGGGGGAGCCCAAAAACAAACAACGCATCAAGAGACCAAAACAAAACTGAGCAGTGCGACGCCCAATCGTGACAAAACGATTCACTGCCAACGCAAACACAGAAAAAAGCATCCCGCCAGCAATGTCGCAGCGGAATCAGCACCTCACCCACGCCATGTTGCGGAAGCCTGCGACAACAACACCCAAACAATTCCAAACAACATGGCGCTTTGGCAAAGATTGGCAACATGCAGGCGGGGCTAGAGACCTTCAATCAGCAACCGTGTTCCCCGGAATCCTGCCATTCCGTTACACTTGCAAAAGTATTGCTTTTTGTTAAAGCTGCGCCATTTTTCGCAAAAAAGGTCACTGCAGCAATCTCATTTTCGGGGCCGTAAACACATTGGCTTTTTGGACTCCAAGAAGTGGTCCTCCCCAGTTGCGTTGAAAGATTGCTGCTTAAACAAAACCCAACTTTGATTTACTTGCGTAATGTAAAGAGCTTCGTGTTTCGAGCAGGTCGCAAGGTTCCACACTGCCAAAAATGGGATTGCCACGCGCTACCGCTTTTCGCTTTGGACAGGGCCATTTCGAGGCTGTTTTCAATGTCTTTTTTAATAGCAGGCGAGACCAAAAACGGGCGCGCCAAATCCACGCGTTGGAGCGTGTGGCAATCCTGTTTTTGGGGGTGCGACATGACGCTAGGAACGCACCCAGCTGCTTCAAAAGTTCGCCAGAAACCATGAAACCACAAAAGGCAGGAAGGATGACACAAACATCCACTTGCTGAACTGGGGAGGACCGCCTTTGGAGTCCAAATTCTATATACCTTTCCAACCCCAAAAATGGGCATCAAACAAATCGAACAGTTCAGTGACATCATCTTGCGCATCTTGCGGTTTCTTGCGGAGTCGTCTGGAGTCACAAAGTTGGAACTCTTTCAACCCTTTCCCCATTGTAAATGGGGTTTCAGCAGGTGTACCGACTCCGCCCGACTCCGGCAAGACTCCGCAGCTAAAGACATCAAAACTGGCACAAAACTGTGGTAAAACGGAAGTTTTGCATCTCCAGCCTTCTTACGGAATCTGCTGGAGTCATGAAATCGAACTCTTCCCCCAATGTAAACAAAGGATTCATCCGGTTTTAAATATATACTATTATTCTTTAACCGGATGATACTGAACTCCGGGCGACATACACAACCCGACCCGCAAAGTTGCCGCGTTAGGAGTCTATAAGGGGCGAAGGGGGGGGAGCCCAAAAACAAACAACGCATCAAGAGACCAAAACAAAACTGAGCAGTGCAAACGCAAACACAGAAAAAGCATCCCGCCAGCAATGTCGCAGCGGAATCAGCACCTCACCCACGCCATGTTGCGAAAGCCTGCAACAACAACACCCAAACAATTCCAAACAACATGATGCTTTGGCAAAGACTGGCGACATGCAGGCGGGGGCTAGAGACCTTCAATCAGCAACCGTGTTCCCCGGAATCCTGCCATTCCGTTACACTTGCAAAAGTATTGCTTTTTGGTAAAGCTGCGCCATTTTTCGCAAAAAAAGTCACTGCAGCAATCTCATTTTCGAGGCCGTAAACCCATTGGCTTTTTGGACTCCAAAAAGTGGTCCTCCCCAGTTGCGTTGAAGCTTGCTGCTTGAACAAAATCCAACTTTCATTTATTTAATTTATTTGCGTAATGTAAGAGCTTCGTGTTTCGAGCAGGTCGCAAGGTTCCACACTGCCAAAAACGGGATTGCCACGCGCTACCGCTTTTCGCTTTGGACAGGGCCATTTCGAGGCTGTTTTCAATTTCTATTTTAATAGCAGGCGAAACCAAAAACGGGCGCGCCAAATCCACGCGTTGAAGCGTGTGGCAATCCTGTTTTTGGGGTTGCGACATGACGCTCGGAACGCACCCAGCTGCTTCAAAAGTTTGCCAGAAAACATGAAACCACAAAAGGCACGAAGGATGACACAAACATCCACGTGGTGAACTGGGGAGGACCGCCTTTGGGAGTCCAAATTCTATATACCTTTCCAACCCCAAAAATGGGCATGAAACAAATCGAACAGTTCAGTGACATCATCTTGCACTTCTTGCGGTTTCTTGCGGAGTCGTCTGGAGTCGCAAAGTTGGAACTCTTTCAACCCGTTCTTGAAAGACATTCTTATGTTGCTACGGAGAAAGCGGGAAGCGAGTAGCGTAAGTATATACATATGCATATAAAAACCCGAATAATAAAGTATATATTCAAAAACGCGATTGCAATACAAAACAGTAATTCATAATTATATTAAATAGTTAATTTCAAGTTTAAATTTATTATTTTATTTATTATTATTTCAACTTGCTGATTTCTATGGATGTCTGATCCATAGTCCGTTCAACACCGCACCATATGAGATGTTTTATCTCACATGGATTATCGCACAACCCCCTGAGATATGTTATCTCCTGAGATAGTAAAAACCCCATGGATTTTCCATTGGGGAAAGGAGGACAAAGCCGACCAAGAGCAGGACAGGTGAAGCCAGCCATCCAGTGTAGAGGACACGAAGGAGTGGGTGGGAGGGGAAGAAAAAATATACAAAGCAGCAACATAAGAATGCCTTATGTACTTGAGCCAAAATGTACAAGTACATAAGGAAGATCTTCAAAAACAACATGAACAAGTACATGAATAGTTCTTGAAAGACATTCTTATGTTGCTACGGAGAAAGCGGGAAGCGAGTAGCGTAAGTATATACATATCCATATAAAACCCGAATAGCATAGTATAAATTCAAAAACGCGATTGCAATAAAACAGTAATTCATAATTATATTAAATAGTTAATTTCAAGTTTAAATTTATTATTTTATTTATTATTATTTCAACTTGCTGATTTCTATGGATGTCTGATCCATAGTCTGTTCAACACCGCACCATATGAGATGTTTTATCTCACATGGATTATCGCACACCCCCAAAACAACTATGTGAGAGAAAACAATAATAAATGAATGAACATGCAACGAAGTAAAATTCATCCCCATCAACAGGTGTGTTCATTCAGCAAGTTGAAATAATGGGACATCGGGAAGGCAGAGACCAAGACAGGGAAGTGTGACTGGGAAAGACTGCAGGGCGTGGAAAACCTAACCACAAATCACCTAAGCTAAATCGAATGCGGTGAGAGATGTCTACACCACGTGGCGGATCTTCATTGAAATTCCAGCGAGAAATTGCGTCAGCCAATTCATTTGCCTTGCCACTGATGTGGGATACATCCAGTTGGATACCAGTAGTTGTGGCCGTGATACATAACTTTTCCAAAAAGAGTGCAAGAGGAAGTTTTGTCGTGAATAAAGAGTTGGCTCCAGCCTCCGCGCCAGTGTTGTCAGAAAGACTCGAAATACGCAAACCATAACGTTGAGCTGGCATGCACCGCGCCAAAAGTTTCACAATGGCCAATTGCGCCAACGTTTCATAACAGACTATATCTCGTTGCATATTGTTGTTCACTTCGACATCCAGTTGATAAAAATCACTTGGAGTAAAACGTTCAGAAAACCAAACTGTGCAGTGAGGAAGGTTGATGAAACCACCAATTTGTGCCATCTGACCATGTGCACACGCATCTGCTGCAGCATAAAAATCCAGTGTGGTGGCTGGCCAGATTGATCGAATTGGGGCCATGCGACTCATCCAAGAGGAAAACATGTGAAGGGTTCGAATAGACCCAGGCCCTAGGATGCGGCGAGTTGAAGTGGGGTCCCGGATTCTGAGCCACACGCGTCGTTCAGATAAAAGAGAAGATCGCACATCATCCAGAGTCAGGACCTTACGATGTCTGACCTCAAGTAATTTGCCACCAATTGGAATTGCGGTGCCTGGTGGTCTCGACCGAAACGTTTAAATCGGTGTCAAGACAGGCGACCATTTCATGCCAATAGCCAGGGTCCACACTGAATTGCGTTGCTGGAATTTTGTGCATGTCCATGTACAAATGGTGGAGCCAGACTCGCATTAACGGAAAAAGTTGTGTGAGCCACATCGCAAGGCCCACCATTTTTTGAATCATCTTCAGAGGTACTCGGTTGTGTTTGAGAAGGGAGTTGATCAACTCCATGAGTTTCTTTTGCTTGTCCGGATGGATTGAAACCAGTCCACTGTAGAAATTGAATTTCCAACCTATCCAGGTGATTGTATGAGAAATCTCGCATTTTTTCCATGATATCGGCAGGTTGATTGCTCTGAAGAAAAGGACCAAAAATGCTGCTGAGAGAGGCAAAACTTTTGCATCTTGCACGAACACAAAGTCATCAACGTAGAGCAATCCAATATGAGGTATAAATAAGAGACGATGTGCCAGGCGTAGCAAGAATCCGCCCAATCTGCTCCACCAATGGGCTGAGAAAGTGGCCCCAAAGGGGCAAACTTTATAAAAGTAGATCTTGCCTTGCCACGCAAATCCTACTAAGCCATGTTCAGAAGGGTGGATGGCTACTCTTTTATGAGCACTCTTGATGTCCAAGCTGAGGCCAGAGACCGGAGTAGATGTGTTTCTCAACGGGTAGCTGCGAATCAAGTCCTTCGCGGACGGCAAAGAACCTTTCTCTGGCAGAGGACAATTTTGGTTAAGGCCGCAAATGGAGGAGTCTACAACTAAGCGTGGTGACCGAGTTGTTGATGTTGCCACACCAAGCTTGCCCACTGAAACCCCGATTGGGAAGGCTGCCTGGGCGTCCTCCAATGACCCAGGAAACTCATAGACCCAGCCTTGTCGAAGCTCTTCTTCTACCAACTCAGTTGTGATGGCAGGGTCATCATGCGCTGACTTCCAGCCATCAAAATGCACCGATAATGGTGGAGGGTCATCGTCTGCATCAGCCGTTTGTTCAAAGCAATGAGATGCTGGAATGTTCCGCAAATACCCCGTGGGTACCCCATCAATTAAATGCTGAAACAGTGCAGTGTCTGGGTCGTCCATGATGCGTGAAAGAGCTTGAAGGATATGAAGACAAAGGGGTTGATTTTGGGGTATGTCCCAATTGGATTGCAAATTGTGGGACGCCAAAACTTGTTCAATCGTTGATCGCATTTGGTTCACCAGTTCATCTGTAAATGGAGGCTCAGGTCGCTGCTGTGAAAAATGATTCTCAATCTCTGTATGCAGTTTCAGGTTACAAATTGATTGCATCCAATGTTGACGGAAGTCCTTGAACACATCAGCCTTGATGGAGGCTGGGTGACTCCAGTCAGGGCGAGAGTGGTACCCTGCGCCATCTACATTTGAAATCGGCGTATCCCAAGTGCCTTTGTTTGGCAAAGATTGCAAAAGATTTTTCACTGAAAAGTCAATAGAAGAACCTTTAACCAAAGGAATTATAATGGATGCAAATTTGTTGGCTAATTGTTCTGGATATTCTGCTGTTCGGCGACTCAAAAAACCTCCGGTGTCATCGCGGACACCTGCCAATTTTGGGTGGTGTCCTGGCGGATGAGGACATGTGCAAGCAAGCTCTGTCAGTGGTTCAAAAGATGAAGCAAATAGCCATGACTTAGGCCAATTTCGGTCAAATGCACATGCTGCCAAATTAATACAGTAAACCCCTCCCGACGCAAGCCATTGCTGAGTGCAGTTCTCCAACCAGCTCATCGCCGACGGGGGTTGCTCAAGGTGGCCATGCCCCCCTGCTGAGAAAACCACCTGTAAAATTTCACAACATCGGTATAACATGGTGTGACTGTTTTGGACCCTG
The DNA here is from genome assembly GCA_947184155.2 of Cladocopium goreaui. Classification (NCBI taxonomy): domain Eukaryota; class Dinophyceae; order Suessiales; family Symbiodiniaceae; genus Cladocopium; species Cladocopium goreaui. Next base: position 24,621 of record CAMXCT020001640.1, on the reverse strand, counting down.
GTCAATTCATCTGCAGTCAAATGAGGGAATCCATCCAAACATTCACGAGATCGAAGAGGTGGAGGTCCACCAGGTTTCAGTTTGAGCACACTGTACTCGTTGCAAGATGGTGAACATGCCGCATAGGCAACTCGTCCAGAAGCTGCCAAACGCAAGAGTTTCAAATAAAATTCATCATTGAGTAAATCATATGTATTGCATCGCAAAATGTCAACTGAGCAAACATCACCCCCTTGTGCTAAAACTGCTGTTGAAAGGGGTCGGTTGCTGCCAGAGCACACGTCCAAAAATATCCTGGATGGAAATTCCGACTTGTTATGCTTGGAGTCGATGTTGCTTGATGATGTCCCCGCGTCGCCAGAGTGAACAATGTCCGGCTTCTGATCACCTTTGGAGGGAGCTGAGCTCGCCTTGAGTGAGGCTGGTGGCCCCGGTGGTTGTGTCCTGTCTGGTCGTGGTGAAACTAAATGAGGTGAAATGTCCTGGGATGGTGAAACCCCTTGCTTCGAAGGATGAAACGATGTCTGCATGGATGTCGATGATGAGGGTTGATTCCCTTGAGGAGCAACCCTTGGTGGTGAAATATCTGAAACTGAATTGTCTTCATCATCCGAGATGGCAATCGCGGTCGAAGGCTGAACTGCAGTCGAAAGTCAGTGTGGTGTTGATGCGTGCTGCATCGCTGGATGTGCCAGTCCGCACGCTGTGCCATCTGCTTTGGGGAATGCACATCCGTGATGAAATTTGCAATCCTGAAACGTGCAGGAACCATTTTGATATCTCATACAGAGCTGTTTCTTGTGACCATCGACTGTCACCTCGGTCAGCCACTTGACGCCGCTCTTGCCTTTCCCTTTTGATTTTCCCTTCTTCCCTCCACTGGTTGTGGAAGTGGGGGGAGCTGTTGATGACCATGTTGATGAACCTTTGCTTGAACCTTTGGAGGGAGCTGGCTGTGGACGGAGCACACGAGGGCGAGCTTGAAGCAGCATGGCCATGTCGCTCCTGATGTATGTCATCTCATGTAAGGCCTGGTCTAATGTCCAGCTTTTGTCCATGACGAGCTCGCCAATGATGAACCAAATATGTTTGTCTGCCGCCTGAGCTTCCATGATGTTGGGTGTACGCAGCCCTGTGTCTTGATCATACCTCTGGGTGAGGAAGCTCAGAAAATTCAAGCTATATGCTTTGAGGTGTGCCAAGTGTGCCCCCTCTGCCAACGCAACTGCAACATTGAAAACCTCAAACATAGATCGCACAGCATTGATCCCCATTGATTGGTTGTTGATCTCAATAGAAGGTGGTTCATCGTAGATCAGGTTGTGTAGTGACAGGCCCTCAAGTCGGGGGAGTTTTGCTCCCCTGCCAGAGGACACCTCCTCCGCTCTGGATTGACTCAGCCTGTACTTCCAAGGGATCCATTTGACCTCCTTCTTCTGCAGCTGATGGTGCACTTGAGACAACAAGCGCAAACTTGGCAACGTATCTGGAGTCAGGACCTCTGATGGGTATGAACTCAAAAATTTTGATTTCATGCTGGAGACTACTGAGGCTGACAACTTGGGGGCAAACGTTTCTGCCCAACTGCTATGCGGGTCTGCCGCTGATGCCATCGTGGATCCTGGGTTTGGTGAGCCTGAGTTGGACTCTTCTACATGTTGATCGTACTGACAGGATTGCCATGCTACACGCAATTGAGCTTTCTGGAGAAAGCTAAGCTCCTGATCCGGGAAAAGGTCACCCCAGTGTTGATCTAGTTCCGCTGATGTGGATGCACACATTGCAAATGAAGCCTTTGTCCAGCCTGCAGAAATCAAATCAGAAGCCAGTGTGGGCGACAGCCCTGATCGGGACAAAATTGAGTCAAAGTCTGGAGAAGCCATCACGGCAATTACGCCACCGGGTGCGCCCGGAATTCAACGCCCTAGGAAGTCATCATGACTTGCATACCCAAGATAAATGTTGATCCTACAGCAGTAATCCCCTAAGGTGGCAAAACCTTGTAATACATACCAGGTAAGTGGGGGAACTATGTGAGGAAATTTACAAACCTTACAAATAATGTGGATGGCCAGTAGGTGGATTGAAATTGCGAGGTATGGGGATGATATCATGTCCCAATTTTTAGATCGCCGTATGTCATTCTGAAATGGCCAACCTCACACGGTTGGATGCCACTAATGAGCCGTGTTTCACACGCATTCATTGATGTCGCGCCGCTGCAAGCGGATTCACAAGAATCAAAAAAAAACCAAAGAAAATCGAATGTTGATCTGAGACATGTTGATGCAAATTGAAATCACTGCCCAAGAAGGACTCTCATGGTTGCAATACGCGCCTGGAGTTTTTCGACCACTATTCGCGATCAGGATGAAGCCACTGTTGGCACCCACGGTGCATGCAACATTTGCCCTCTGGGGGAGTGAAAACATCATGCAATGTGATACGTTGTGATGTGAAACGCCTACCGCATGCTGTTTGGACAGGAACATCATTCCAACAGCTGACACTAGCAGTATCGGTTGTGCATGCAATCATGGCATGATGTACCAATCTGTGAACACCAATTGCAAGCAGGTGCTCAGAACGTTTTTGAGCTTGAGGCTGCTCCGCTGTTGATGACGCCGAAGATGATGAAGAGTGAGATGAACCTGCTGACTCTGACGCCGATGATGACTCAACATGAGGAACAGGGTCGTGTGACCCAGAAAAATTCCAATGCAAAACTGACAACTGAATTTCACCCAAATCTTTGCGAAATCTCTCCATGACCACCGTTGGTTCTGAGGCCGGCATCTGTGCTCCCCGGTGTTGGGGTGTGATGGGTCTCCATCCAGAGACCACCTGGGCAATCAAGCGGCGCTGCAGTTCCAGCTGCCCGTTTACGTCATCACGTGAGTAAAGTGAGACGCTATGTTGTATGGGCTTATGATGCCCCTGTAGACGTCTCATCTCTTCAGTAATGATGCCTTGATGGCACAACTGGGAAGACCAAGATAGCAGGGTGGCCTTCATCCCGTGGATGGAGTATGAACCCCAATCGATTGATGCTGTCAATGAGCTACTTTTCCATGGAATAGTCAGAAAAACACGAAACCAATGTAGAGCTGAAGGATATGACATCGGCTGATATGGTTGTGCCACTGAACCGTCCTGAAACTGTGGTATCACAAAGTCCATGTCGCCTGCTGACTGTGCTGCTAACACTGCATCCCACGCACAAACAAACTTGCTCAACCATGTGACACTGCCCAATGATAAGAAACCTGATGCTCGAGCTCCCCACGGTTGGCCCTTGGAGCAAGTCTTGGTACGCCAGCTGATCCCTCTGATTTCATTGGCAGAACAAACAATGGATGTAATAGTTACCCGTTGAAGGTCTGCAAACCTGAGCCCTGTCCAAATCATCAGTAAAAAGCCACCAATGATGATAATTTCACGCAATGGAACGTTGGCCTGTAACAGGCGTCTCTCCCACTGCACCACCACGTAAAGCGGGAGTGGCAACGACTCTCGTCGGTCTGCCGGTACCTTTGATTTCATCCAGCCCTGAATCAGAGGTGAATCCAAAAATGACCAGGATTGGACATCTGCTTGTTTGCGACACCATTGCAACGATTTCAAAACAGTGGAACCTTTCATCCCTGAGTTCCTGGAGCCGCCTTGAAGGATGTCCAACACGGTGGCCGCTGAGATGGACGGAAGCGGAAGTTCCGAATCACGGCACCAAGTCAAAAACTTTGAAATGCAAGTCAAATATCTGTGCAATGTTGAAGCGGCAAAAGCATCTAAAATAATGCTAGCCAAACTGCTGAAATTTGCATGGTTGCCAATGTCTGCAAATACGTTGGATAACGAGCCCAAAGATACCAAAATGGATGTCCAGAGGTTCACCAAAAATGGGATGGAACTGGGTGACTTAGTGCGCAGCAATCCAGTCGCTGATGAAGGGCCCGCACTGTCATGCGCCAATTTCGCCCTCTTTTCACCTGGAGCGGGCGGGTGATGCTCATACATGTGTGGGTTGGGTCTGCATGCCGTCTGAGATGTAGTGTCAAACATCAAACTGCTCGGTCGATTGCACTCCATGACATTGGGTGGTTCTGCAGGTTTACATTTGGCCCTGGAAGGCATAGGTAATGAGTTGATCATACCTGGACGTGAAACCGCTGGTACTGACAATGGATTACCAGTTGTCTGTAGTGAAACTGTCAAGTCTGGAGGATGCCGAGGAGTCACCGAAAATTGAGTGGGAATTGATGGCACCACATGTGAATCTGAAACAAGCTGCCAATCTGAATCTGAAATTTGTGAAGACTCATCTGAAACGCCAGTGACTGAGTTCCCCATGTAAGCCGCTACTCCAGGTAGTCCATTGAAGCCATTGCACGTCGCGCCCAGGATCGCCCGGCAAGGGAAATCAACGAGTAAACAGAAACTTGGAAAACAGACCCAACCTTATGCAACAAAACGCAAAATGAATGATGTCCACTGTAAATGAAAAGCCCAGAAAAAAAACAGCAAGTGGATGCATGCGAAGTCAAAACGCCGTTTGGTTCTGAAGAAAAAATATATAAAGCTGCAACATAAGAATGCCTTATGTACTTGAGCCAAAATGTACAAGTACATAAGGAAGATCTTCAAAAACAACATGAACAATTACATGAATATT
>CAMXCT020001640.1:0-19849 GCA_947184155.2 Cladocopium goreaui | reverse complement strand
GGGAGCATTCTTGACCTCTTTCTTGTGCACGGTCAAGAGTTCGTTCATCTTCCCACCTTCCTCAGCTTTGCGCATGAGTGCACGAAGTTGGTCCCATTCTCCCTGTGTCATATCTGTCCCAAGCACTGGATCGTTGGGATCGTATGGGAGCTGCTGCGAATTCATCGAATTCGACCCAGAGTGACAGAGTGCCCGTAAGGGCCTGCATCAGCTGGCGGCCAGTGCTGTTGTCCGTACTTTCGAGCCATTGCGTCAGTCGATCTAATTCCTAATTGAAAGCTGTTTCAACACACACACACACACGCACCCAGAGTCGAGTACCGCAGTTTAGCCGTTTTGAGGGTCCTACACTCCGCAAATGTTGAATTGGGCGTGTGAGTTGTGTCATGTACCTGACATCCTTAGTAGCATGCAGGACGTTGCATTTCGACTGACATGCCTTTCATCCAAAACATTGCAAAAACATCAAAAAACTGTAGTCCAACCCTGTCCAAATGTGTCCACAGACATGCAAAACTCAAAACAAACTCAACTGACATGCACAAGTTGACATCAAGTGAACTGTGCTTCACATCACTGCAGTGTTTCATCAAAAGTGCTTCGCGTTCGCCAGTGTTTCGCGAAAAAACAAAAATCTGTGTTCCACATGACTGCAGTGCTTCACATGACTGTATCTGGACATCAACTGTGGGTTTCGTTTCGTTTGTATTTGGTTTCAAATAAGACATGCAAAAACAAAACTTTGGTTTCTCCATGCCAAAAATCAAAAATAAGGTCGCACATCCCCCTTTCAAATTGAACTGGCGGCGTCCGGAGACGTGCAAAAAAAAAAGTTCCACCTGCCACGCAACTTTCCTATGGAAACTCATGCACATGCAGGTCAAAAAAACTTTCCATTCGGTCTTTCGTGCTCTGTGCAGACAGCACACCTTCAGGGATCTTTCCTACCAGCACGTACTGCGGCCAAAATGGCCTTGGCAAGTTCTCTGTTGTAAACACCTGTCTGGTTCCAATTCACGTCATACATCCCAGCGTGCCTGTCGCACTCGCACCAACCAAACTTCTTCGTGAGCAAGTTGCAGAAACCGGCTGAAGCACTACAAAAGATCAAAACCTTTCCTACTGGCAAGCCGTTTGACGCTTGCATTCCAGTCTGGCATAAAAACACTTCAGCATCAAATTGCAAACCACACTGTTTCAATACACGTTTCGTTTCGTCTCGTTTCCAAATGTTGTTGTTTCGTGGCAATTAAATGACCGTGAATTCCACAGCAACAAATACTTAGAAACGTTGTCCATGATACCTTTCCATGACCTGTCAGCCTCAGATTCTACTTGCGCTGAAAAATTCTTGAGGGGCGATCCTGAACTGCACGGTGTGGAAGCATGCACATGCACCCATCTATACCCTAGCTGTTGTTGTACCTCAACGAATTCTTTCACTTTCTGAAACATATCAGCAGTTTCCATTCGTTTGACGATACCTATGTAGGGCATTCTGGCTACCTTGCAGGCTTCCCTAAGTGCTGAATTCGTCCCGCAACACACTTCAACAAAGGCGATGTCTTGTTTCTGGTCCACACGGTTGTTAAACAGCATGACATCCCTAATTCTTTGCAGGTCCTTTGCAGGTACTTCTGGCACTTCGAATCCTAAGCTCGTTCGATGCCTGAGAAAATCCTTGGTCCCCAAACACTTGGTAAAAAGATCTGCCACATTGTCAGTTCCAGCTCGGTGTTCAACCAGCAGTTCGTTGGAACTAATTTTAGCTTTCATCCAGGCCATTCTAATCTCAACATGCCGACTTCTCTTGGGAATGTCCTGTCCTACTAACAGCTGCAACGCTGAAGAGCTGTCAGATTCCAGCAGGATTTGAGGAACATCTCTTTCTCTCATCTCTCCAATTCCGATATACACACGGTGACAGAAATTACTGAATGCAACCGATTCTTGGGCAACCATCTGCAATGCATACAATTCTGCTTCACATGATGACAGGGACACTGACTGTTGTTGACGAGCCAATGACCTAACCAATGCACCTTCACAAAACACAACTCCACCTGAGATACCTTTCCTACCATTGAATCTGTATGGAGCAAATGATGCATCAGAGAATGAATGCAGGATTGAATGTCTTGCAGGGCCAATCATTAAATTCTCATATTCAGGAGAGGGTAATCTCAAACAAGTTCCTACATCCTCAAACAGAAATCTAAGCAATGCACGAATTGCAGACTCCGTGCCTTGATTCGGTTTGGCTTGCTGACTTCCAATGAGGCTTAGGTAGAGCTTGAGATCGTGTCTTGATTGAGCCATCCACAATAGTTTGCCCAAAGCACGTCGGAAACGTGAGTATGCAGAGGGAGATAGTTCTTGCATCAAATTCTTGTCGCCCATAGCCTTGTCCAAGATCCCAGCAACATCCGGCACTGAAGCCGAACCTTTTGTGATGTTGAATTCCGTGAACGTTGTGTCCAAGAATTTCGGATCCACACCAATGGTCAAGGAGTCATCTTCAAGTCCTCGATGCACATGCCTGCCAATAAAAATTAGGTGTCCACCACCATGGCATGCTGGAAGGATAATCCCTGTCTCCTTCAGAGGCACGGCTTTGCCAATCGCCTTCTCCACAATCTTCTCAGCTTTCTCAGATTGGCAACATAGCAGCAGATCATCTACATAGGCAACAAGCAAGGCAGTTGCACCATTGACAACACCTTGATAAATGCATGGTTCCACTTCATCCGAAGTAAGTCCAACACCACGAATGCTGTCACTCAGCAAATTAAGCCAATGCAGAGACGCATCTCGCAGGCCGTTCAAGGCTTTATAGAGCAACAAGTAGGCTTGTGATCCATCAGGCATAGAGACTGAGAGAGGAAGCTTCAGCACGATCACGAGGCCGTGAGGGAGTGGAGAATGCATGAATGCATGGGAAACGTCAAGACCTTTGAGTCGAAGAGCTCGTTGAGCAGCAAGAGTAAGGACAAAATGCAGTCCCTCAATGCTCGGTGTTGGGCTCGAGATCCCCAGCTTTCGTGCACTAATTCCTTTATTCAGGTCTTTTGCCACAATCCTAACACGAACCCGTGTCTCACTTTTGTATGCTGAAACCCATCTACTCGGTATGACACGCATGAGTGGGTGTTTCTTCTTCAACGCATCAACCTCAGCCTGTCCTATGACCTTTCCAGCACCACACTTCTCTAAATTCCCAATTTCTTCTTTCATTCCTTCAAAACCAAGATCCACATCTAATTGCATGAGTGAACTATCATCGATTACTTCGTCAGGTTTCCACAAAAGCACTTCAGATCCACCAAGTTTCACCTTAACACATGTATGGTCCTTGCCTTGTGCAAACTTGATCGAATTCAGTTCAGCATCAAACAATTCTGGAGCTGTGGCTCGTGCATTTTTAGGTCCTTGTTTCAAACTCCATGCAACTGGTCCTAAAGCATGACATGCATCATCCATGACAAAAAGATCCAAAGTCATTGGAATCTGAGTCCCAGAGGCGCGCTCTGCGGCCATCTCATCTTCAAGATCTTGCACGGATTGTTCTGCTTCTCTCTTCATGCCTGAACCTTCAACGTCCATGGATAGTCCAACCTGATCTGAACCTGCGCCGACCGGAGCCGGGCTTGTCTCGGTCTCAACCTCCATATCTTGAACCTCAAGTCTCGGTCTTGCAACATTAGGCACAACCACAGGAGTTGCACTGGGAGTTTCACTCGCCTCAAATGCAGCTCGCTTTCTCTTACATTCAGCATTATGCCTAATTCCTGGGACATCCATACCAGAATCACATGCAGGACACCTGGGTGTCTTTGGAAACACACGCACATCATGTCTTACAACATCTGGTGACGGAGACGGAGACTTTGGAGAAACAGTTGGAGAGGCTTTCGGAAGTGCAGGTCCATCAGCGGTAGATGCACGAATTGGTTCTTGTCGGGCAATCTTTAGCTCACCTGGCTTTCGGGGTTGCGATGGAGCGGACTCCGCCGGTCTCTTTCGTTGGATTGGAGCTCGATAGCTCGGGTCGGATTCTTTCATCTCTCTGACCAAATCACCTGGCGCACCATCAGGATATTCAACAACATCATCATGCATAGGTTGGTTGATCTCAGCATCAGGCAATCTGGGTCTCTCCACATTGGGTGCAGCTGGTTCGACATGCACACCTGGACGTGCAGGAAGAACTTCTTGAGCTTGTCCACCACCTTCAATCTCACAAAACAGTTGATCGCCAATAACCTGGTTCCACGCAATTGGAGTGATTGGCTTGACATTCTTTGCAACAAAGCGCTTCAGAACTAATTCTCCGTCAATTCTGATTGCACCTTGCACTATCGGTCCAGTATCCAAGCCTGAGTGCACAAACGAAGCTTCAATGCTCCGAGTTTCATTGGGTGATTGGGCTCGCATGCTACTGGGCAACTCAGCAAGGACACTTTGTCCGAACATTGCAAAGGAAGGTCGAGACAACTTCCGCTGTGTAGAGTACTCCAATGGTGAAAAATCAGTTCCATGAGCCTTTGAGAAATGGTTGTGGCTCAATGCAATGTATGTCACAACATCATGCAGGCCACGTTCAGTGAAGCAAACATCAGCACCTCCTTGATTCATCTCTGCACGCAACACTGCAAGGGATTCCTTAAGCCGTCGAACAGCTCGTTCTGCACCTCCATTGCTTTGGTGTTGTTGAGGTCGTGCACGTCTAACAAGGAAAGTGTATTTTTCAGAGCTGGTGCCAACTAATTCTGAAACAGCACGTTCGGCATCAGTATGCAGGACAACGGAAGAGGTCGAAGAAGCAAGGCCGAAATGATCCAGCCACTTGCATATCTGATTCTTCACCGTTCGAGTCTCCTGTCCTACAATGACATACCCAACGCAATTCGTTGAGAGCTCAGTCAGAACTAGCACCTTAATTGTCCCTTCAGCTTCATCGTCAACCATTTCACCTCTGGTGGTCAAAAACCCAAAATCAGCTTGCACTTCCGTTTCAAGAGTACCTTCTCGACGTCGACGATGTTGGAATGTCGACTTGCCTCTTGCACAAATGGTACAACGTGGATCGTAGGGCACATGCCCTTGCATTCGGTGAGTTTCCAATGCAGCTTCCGCTGCACGGCTTAAAGGATTCAAGTTTGCACCGTCGTGCACTTCATTCATACCTTCTGACATCACAAATTCACCCTGTTGTGCAGTGGATTCAGAATCCTGGTACATCCATGCAGGGTCAAGTTTAACCCATGGACATCCCCCAAAGTTACACACACCATCTAACCGCAAACCTGTTGCAGAGTGAGTAACCTCAGTGCCTTGTGAATTCTGGTTGAATTCCCAACCGCAATCACAAAGGGTGTTTGTTGAAATGATGTTATGGCTAATTCCGCCAACAAGGCATTTCAGCTTGGCTTGACGATACACTGGGAATCTTCCCAAATTGTCATTCTTTTTCTTGAACCCTACCCAAACCGAAACAGTGGTAGATCCATCAATGTTTACTTTGCTACCATTTGCCGCCCTGAAGCGGTCATTCTGAGAGTTCACAACCCATGCACCGTAAGTGGCGCGTGATGCAGTGGCCATGACTGTTGCCGCTGCACCGGAGTCCAGCAACCACCAATGCTGGCTTTCGTCTCCCATCATAATTTCAGATAAAAGTGGATGCAACACTGGTGAATACCTATGCAGTTCAAATGAATGAGAAACTGTGTCTTGCACGTTCAAAAATGTTGAGATTCCAACCCTTTTCAATTCGACTCGATGACAGTTAGATGAAACAAGATCCTGAGAAACTGGAGTATCACCTTCAACCTTGATACCTTGCAAACCGCATTCAAAGGTCGTGACACGATGCGAAGTTTCCTGCAGAGATCCTGACAAAACACTGGTTCCTGATGCAGACATGGCACAAAGTAGACTGGAGTCAACTTGAGGGGTTTGTTCATGCACCCATCCAAAATCCAAATTCCACAACTGGCACACGTCTGTTTCTGTTTCCGTTTCAGTGCAACTGTCATCAAATTCGTCTCCATAGTTTGTTGGCTGGTCCACAACAAATGAACATCCAGACTCACTGTCAGAAACAAAAATGAGTTCAGGTTCTTCGCAAGATTCACTGTCAGAAATAGGAACGAATTCTCCTCCTACGAAGAATTCAGGGGCAAAAATAAAACATGCTGGTGGTAAACTGGTGAAAAAATAACGCAATCTCACGTTTCTCAGCTGACACAATTCTTGGTTCGCACCGAAATCATCACTGATGATCATGCAATTTTCACAATTGCAAAACAGTCTATTTGATTCCAAGCACTGCAAACCCCAAATTGAAACATGAAAAACGGTTTCATCACATGAAAAATGGCTGCAAATGGTTTCAGTTTCGTTTGAAATGTCTGTTTCAACTGTCAAACCTGTTGCAAAACTGGCAAAAACGTCGGAAATCAATGGACTCAGCACGAGAGACTGTACTCCCTGAGCAGTTGCACCGGCACTTGCAGTGGCTTGCTGGTCATCAGTTGCCGGCCAGCTCCAGGATTCATCCCAGTATTCCTGTCCCTCATTCCATGCACTGTCCCATGACTCATCCCAACTGCCATTCCAAACCTGTGACGTTTCTAACCAAGACTGGTCTTCCCACCAAGATCCATCGTCTTGCCACCACATGTCAGTCCCGTCATAGTCATTTTCATATCCTACTTCGTTCATTTTTCCTTTCTTGCCAAAACCTTTACCCTTACCTTTGCCTTTCTTTCCTTTCTGCTTGCCCTTACCTTTGATCACCTGCTTGTTGTCGCCTTTTCCTTTCTTTCTTTCAGGGCAATTCACAGAAATGTGTCCGAATTTCTGGCATTTGAAACATTTCAGTTTTGACAAATCAACATCACATGCATTTGAACTGTGTTTTCGACTGCCACACGTTCCACACTTCATACCGCCTACAGCGTCCAAATTCCAATTCCCATCCCCATCACTTGCAGACATGTCATAGTGTGCAGTTGACTCATCAGATACCTCTACCTGGTTCACCTGATACAAGTTCTTCTTGGGGGGGAATTCAGCAAACGCACGTTGCTGTTGTTCCCAACGCAAGGCTGTGGCACGAAATGCATGATATGATTCACCTCCAGTATGATGCAGACAAAACGTTCTCACTGCATCCGGTAAACTTCGTAGCAACACAGCTACCAAATCAGCTTCAGCTACATGCAACCCTGCAGCATCAATTCTACTTGACAGTGTTCCCAGCAACTTAGGATACCTAGCCATCTCGAAATCTATCTTTCTGATTGTGTCCGTGACAATGGTACTTGCACTGGTCTCATTACCATGCAGTGCAAAAGATTTCCCAGCTAAGGCTGTCCTGAAACTAAGTGCTTCACTCCGGGTCCTGATGCTGTACTCCAGGGTCAGTTGCCTCACCAATTCAAAGCCATTTGAAGCCTGCAGTTCCGTGTTCACACCAACATCTGCATTGCATAGATTGATCCCTTCACTGAACGCATTGATCAGCGTCAACGTCCTTGGATGACTTGCAAAAGCACTCCTCAGCATGGCCATCAGTCGTCGACTGCGTGCTCCCTGATTCACATTCAGCTGGTGCCAATTAAGCGGGTCTGGCCACCTGCACGCATGCTCGATCTCACTGCCGAACTCGAGGCTGGCTTGCATCGCCCAGGCTGTTAAATCATAGATGTATGCTTGCCACCCTAGGATTTCTGCTTCTCTGCTGGTCCACTTTGCACAATCCGGAGTTGGTGGCGTTCCCAGCCATTTCTCACTCTTAGCAAATACGTCTCCTACGTATTCCCCGGATGATCCTGGTACGTGCATTGGATCCATGCTCTGAGGAAATCCCCTTGTGGTCCTTTGTCCAAACATCTCAGGTACACCTCTAGCCTGGCTTGCCTGTTCACCTAGAACTTGTCTTACTTGCAACAACTGCATTGGTTCCAAACCTCCCATCAGCCTCAGCACATCTTGCAGTCTTTGATTCTGGGGTGTTACTCCGCCAATGTCCTGTCCCATGCACATGCCTGCATTCTGTCCTGACCCAACCTGTCCTTGACATGCAGCACCTCCGCATTGACCTGACATCCATGGCATCCCATAACTTACACTCCCCTGATTTGGTTCTTGACTTCTGCCTGTGCTAGCTTGGGCATTTTGGCATGCAGTCCCCATGCAACCTTGTCCTGGCATCCCTTGTCCATGCAGACCTTGTCCCATCAGACCTTGTCCTGTCAGACCTTGTCCACCTTGACCTTGTCCGAACTGACCTTGTCCAAACAGACCTTGTCCATGCAAACCTTGACCTGGATACCCTTGACATGCATTGCAACTTCCACATCCATGACCTTGACCTCCAAGATAATCTTGGTTCTGTCCATAATTCCGAGAGTCCATCAATCCACCTCTCATAGGTCCATAAGATCCAAAAACGTTCTGTGCAGGGAGAATGTGAGCACCACTACCAACTGGGCTTCCGGCAGCAACTAAGTTCTGAGCTGGTGTCTGCGTTGTTGTTCCCATTCCTACTGCTGCCTGTTGCGCGTTCGCTTGCATCGCAGTACCTGTGGGCGAATTACCTGCAGCACCTGTGTTTCGTTCTGCTCCTGGTTCTCCTCCACCTTCCATCCTATTCATGATGGGCGATCCTGAGCCTAAGTGCAGTGAGTTCATTCCTAGCGCACTAGTCTGGTTACTTGGTCCTTGTCCCTGGCTATTTCCTGGCAACATCGCGTCTAATTACACTACGCGTGGAGCACAACCGCTCCGCTACCATGCGAAATTTCAAACAGACCTTATTTGCAACCACTACTCGCAAACGCACGCAATGGGGTCGACCTCCGCCACGTCGAGTGTTTAAACAAAAAACACAAACCCAAAACAACGGCTCTCACTGCACCAGTCGCTCAACTCTTTTCCACACAGGAAACGACGAGAGCAAAGAAAGTTCGCTGTTCATGCAGCATGCACTGTGCTATGTTGGTCTTCTTGCACTTGTCCCGTCTTGAACATGGCAGCGGAATCACACAGATTCCATAAAAACAAACTCAGCTTCTCAATGGTGAATTCAGAGTGGTTGAATTCACCGACATCTCAAAACCATTTCCAAATAAGTTCAAACTTATCACAAATTCCAAAAAACATTCTCTTCGTCCACAAACTGCTCAAAAACATTATGCAGCTTCCAGAAAAATGCAAAACGCAGTTTAGCAGAAAATAAATTGGTTTGTTGTTGTTGACAAACGACATGCACATCCAGGAAAAATAAAGTTGCACCACAACCGTCTAAATTCACTTGCAAATGCCGCGCATGCAGCAAGTGAGTTTCAAAAACAACGTTTGACCTTCTTGTCCAAAACATCATCACCAAATACTTTGCATTACCATGCAAAGTCCAGAAAACAACGAAAAATACATCATTCCCAGATGTTATTCCACCATTCTGCAGCAAATCCAGAGCTGTGCACAAAGAAGACATTGTTGTAACCAAATTCCACATGCCATATCAAGTTGTCAGGGGAACGTAGCACATGTTCACCGTATCAACCGGAGTCTATACTTCCATACTTTCCCACATCTTTCCTAAGCAGATTCCTACTCCATCCTGTTCTAAATTCTATTATTTAATAACGGGATTGACTGAAAAGATCATGATTCATGTTCTTTCTGGGCTGAAAACTTCGTAGGAGTCTAGAGAATCGGGGGGCCAACAAGGGGCAGTAGAGTATTCAATACAATCATGTAAATGGAAGCCGGCCACCTGCGCGAAAACCCACAAACTCCGCAACAGCAAGAGACACCTCAAGCAATCACCTAAGGGCTGCAAAAGGCTGATGGGCCTTCTTTTAGCGGCAAACAATCAAGCCACCAGACGCAACGAAACAATAAGAAGCTAACTTCAAGTGGGTTCAAGCAGCAACCGATATGCACCCCGCTTGCCCCAACAAGAAACAAAATCATCTACAAAACAGCTTGCTCCGACGGAGAATTGGGTCCGGAAAACCTTCTCAAAACCGGCTTCGCTCAAAAGGGCCTTTGTAGTTGCCCTTCCGGTCGCCATAAGCCACAAAGTTTCATTGAAACCAAAACTTTGCGCTTCTGCAACCCTGATACAAAAAACTTCAAAAAATAAACTTAAACATGGTCCCAAAAATGGGACCGCCTGGCGGTCCATTTTTGGGACCGCATGCACAGCTTAGTAGAAGAACAAAAGAAAAGCATTTTTTACGGTCCATTTTTGGGATCGTCTGGCGGTACCAAAAATGAGACCGTAAAATCGCAAAATCCACAGCAAAGGCCGACCCTTGCAACAAACAAAAAGTTACAACTACATTTATTTAAGCAACCAGCATATAGATTTGGAACAGTACTCTACTAAGACGGCTCACGCATGACTTAATTGATCAATTAATCCCAATTGCAACATGCTCTCAAACATGTTGAATGACCTGGCGGAAGCCATGAAGGCGT
Organism: Cladocopium goreaui; assembly: GCA_947184155.2. Lineage (NCBI taxonomy): Eukaryota > Dinophyceae > Suessiales > Symbiodiniaceae > Cladocopium > Cladocopium goreaui. The sequence continues at coordinate 9,352 of CAMXCT020001640.1, read as the reverse complement.
TGGACGGAAAAAACCATGCGGAAAGTAGGGATCCCCCGCCAGGATCGCAGCGAGAGTGGTGAAAGCAAAACAGGGTGAGACGAACGGTGAACGTGAACTGAGGTGAGAAAGGGAAAACGAGGCATCTACGGTGTTCGGGCACACTCAGAGTCCGCTTAGTAGTGCTTTTCCAATCATCATACTCTCAGGGGTTATCCGTGCACATTTCCAAAAGTGCTTGTTGGATGGGCGCTGTGCCAGAGGCAGTTCACTTGAATAACGACCAGAGTGAGTATGGAAAATATGCACTCCCGTGCATATGGACTGCATGTGCTACGTTTCTGGATGTAACTTGCATGGTGGCTACAACATGATGTTGTCAATGGTTTATTTGGGCAGAACTCTGAAATTGATGCAGATTGGTTTGAGAACAACTGGAATTGGTTACAATACCGTGAAGATGCGTTTTATGTGCATGTGAATGTTTTTCGTCGACTTGATGAAGAAGAAGAATGTTTTTGGAATGGAAATTCATTTGCAATGAGTTTTACTGGACTGCAAATGAATTTGAAGATGATTTTGGTATCGACGACTTTTTGAACAAGCTCAACGTTGTTTTTCAAACACATGTGCATGCGTTTTCAACCACAACCTTGACTGGACTTGTTTTCTGCATGATGCGTTTTTATTTTCGGAAGCTGCCAACTATTTTTGTCAACAGTTTGGATGTTTTTGGACTTTGTGCAAACAGTGCGTTTGAAGAGAACTTGGACATGGAGATGATTTATTTTTGGAAAGATGGTGAATTCAGCTTTACTGAATTCACCAACATGATGATGATGTTTTTCGACCGCCGCCGTTGCATGTTGCAAAGGCAAAGCAGCTGAAACAGAAGAAGTCCAACTATAACATGCTGCATGTGCATGACAGACAACTTGCCTTCGTGTTTTCCTGTGTGGAAAAGGATTTGAGAGTTCGCAGTGAAGCTGTCGTGTTTTGGGGAATTCGTGTTTAATTTGTTAAACGCTCGACGCGGAGTTAAGCCGACCCCTTGCGACGTTAGGAGCGCGACTAGTGGTTGTAATTAGGTCCAGTTGGATTTTCGCATGGTAGCGGAGCGGTTGTGCTCCACGCGTAGTGTAAGTAGACGCGATGATGCCAGGAAGTAACCAGGGACAAGGACCTAATGGCCAAGGAAGTGCGCTAGGAATGAACTCACTGCATGTAGGACCAGTAGGGTCGCCAACAATGAACAGAATGGAAGGAGGAGGTGAGCAAGGCGTAGAAAGAAACACAGGTGCTGCAGGTAATTCGCCCACAGGTACTGCGATGCAAGGCAACACGCAAGCAGCAGTAGGAACTGGGACAGCAGCGACACAAGCGGCTCCGGGCTTAGTTGGTCAAGCTGGAAGCTTAGTTGGAACTGGACAGATGCTACCTCCTGCATGGAATACTTTTGGGTCATATGGACCGATGCGTGGTGGTTTGATGGATCCACGGAACTATAGTCAAAATCAGGGTTTTCTGGGATGTCAAGGTCATGGATGTAGTGGTTGTACTGCATGTCAAGGGTATCCAGGTCTGGGAGTGCATGGACAAGGTCTGTTAGGACAAGGTCAGTTCGGTTCGGACAAGGTCAAGGAGGACAAGGTCTGACAGGACAAGGTCAGGTAGGACAAGGTCTGCACGGACAAGGGATGCCAGGACAAGGTTGCATGGGAACTGCAGGTCAAAGTGCCCAAGCTAGCACAGGTAGAAGTCAAGAACCTGGACAGGGGAGTGCATGTTATGGAATGCCATGGATGTCAGGTCATTGCGGTGGTGCCCCAGGTCAAGGAGGACAAGGTCAGGTAGGACAAGGTCAAACTGGAGGCATGTGCATGGGACCGGACATTGGCGGAGTAACACCCCAGAATCAAAGGTTGCAAGATGTGCTGAGGCTGATGGGAGGTTTGAACCGATGCGCCGATGCAGTTAATGCAAGTCAGGCAGGTGATAGGTGAACAGGTTGGCCAGGCTAGAGGTGTACCTGAGATGTTTGGACAAAGGGCCACAAATGGGTTTCCTCAAAGTATGGATCCAATGCACGTACCAGGAACATCCGGGGAATACGTAGGTGACGTATTTGCTAAAAGTGAGAAATGGTTGGGAACGCCTCCAACACCGGATTGTGCAAAGTGGACCAGTAGAGAAGCAGAAATCCTAGGGTGGCAAGCTTACATCTATGATTTAACAGCCTGGGCGATGCAAGCCAGCCTTGAGTTCGGAAGTGAGATCGAGCATGCCTGTAGATGGCCAGATCCGTTGCACTGGAATCAATTAGCTGTGCCGCAACGTGCAAGAAGCAGAAGGTTGCTTGCTATTTTGAGAAGTGCATTTGGAAATCACCCGAGAACTTTGACGTTGATCAATGCATTCAGTGAAGGAATCAACTTGTGCAATGCGGATGTTGGTGTGAATGCAGAGTTGCAAGCTTCGAATGGCTTTGAGCTGGTGAGACAGCTGACCCTCGAGTACAGCATCAGGACGAGAAGTGAGGCACTTAGTTTTAGAACGGCATTGGCAGGAAAGTCTTTTGCACTGCATGGAAACGAAACGAGTGCAAGTACGATTGTGACAGATACAATCAGAAAGATAGACTTTGAAATGGCCAGGTATTCTAAGTTGCTGGGAACACTGTCAAGTAGAATTGATGCCACAGGGTTGCATGTAGCCGAAGCTGACTTGGTAGCTGTTTTGCTACGTAGTTTGCCTGAAGCAGTCAGGACGTTTTGTTTGCATCACACTGGAGGTGAGTCGTACCAAGCTTTTAGGGCCACAGCACTGAGATGGGAACAGCAGCAGCGTGCTTTCGCTGAGTTCCACCCCAAGAAAAATCTATACCAGGTCACCCAGGTGGAAGGTTCAGATGAATCCACTGTGCAATATGATATGTCTGCAAGTGATGGTGATGGAAACTGGAATTTAGATGCAGTAGGGGGTGTGCGATGTGGTACCTGTGGAAGTAGGAGACACAGTTCAAATGCATGTGATGTTGATTTGTCAAAACTGAAGTGTTTCAAATGCCAGAAATTTGGCCACATTTCTGCAAATTGCCCAGAGAGAAAGAAAGGAAAAGGAGTAATTAAGGGCAAAGGAAAGCAGAAAGGGAAGAAAGGCAAAGGCAAAGGTAAAGGTTTTGGCAAGAAAGGAAAAATGAACGAAGTAGGATACGATGAAGAATGGGACAGTGCGGACATGTGGTGGCATGACGATGGTTCTTGGTGGGAGGACCAGTCATGGTATGAAACTGCACAGGTCTGGAATGACAGTTGGAATGAATCTTGGGATTGCACGTGGCAAGAAGGACAGGAGAATTGGGACGAATCTTGGAGTTGGCCTGCGACGGATGATCAGCAGCAGAGTGCGAGTGCAGGTGGAACGACTCAGGGTGTCCAATCCTTAGTGCTGAGTCCCTTGATTTCCGAGATGTTTTCAGGTTTTTCGACAGGTTTGACACTTGAAACTAACATTTCAGATGCTTTTGATGATGTTTGCAGTCATTTTTCAACCGATGAAACTGTTTTTCATGTCTCAATTGCAGGTTTGCAGTGTTTAGAGTCGAATCGACTTTTCTGCACGTGTCAAAACTGCATGACTATTAGTGATGATTTTGCAGCGAACTTAGAGTGCTGCCAACTTCGAAACGTGAGACTGAAACTCTTTTTCAACAGGTTGCCACCAGCATGTTTTATTTCTGAACCTGAGTTTTTCATCAGTGGAGAATTCGTTCCATTTTCAGACAGTGAATCTGCATGTTCGGTTGTCATGGACACCATGTTTGGAGACGAGTTTGATGACAGTGACAGTGAAATTGAAACGGAAACTGAAACGTGTCAACTTTGGAATTTAAACTTTGGATGGTTGCATGAATCAACACCACAGGTAGATTCCAATTTGCTGTGTGGCATGTTTTCAGCAGGAAACACCGACCTTTCAGGGACCACTGACAGTTCAGGGACGTTGCATGGAGCCCTACATCGTCCGGTGGCCTTTGATTATGGTTTGCAAGGTGTAGAGGTAGAAGGTGATGCTGAGGTTTCCCAAGACTTGATTTCTTCAAACTGTCATCGAATTCAGTTGCAAACAGTTGGAACTTCGACTTTTCTGAACGTGCAAGATACTGTTTCTCATGAGTTTGAACTGCATAGATACTCACCTGTTTTGCATCCATTGCTTTCAGAAATCATGATGGGTGATGAGAGCCAGCACTGGTGGTTACTGGACTCCGGTGCGGCTGCAACTGTTATGGCCACTTCGTCCAGAGTGACGTATGGTGCATGGGTTGTTAATTCGCAAAGTGACCGCTTCCGAGCGGCCAATGGCAGTAAGGTGAACATAGATGGATCAACTAATGTTTCTGTTTGGGTTGGATTCAAGAAGAAAAAGATAATTTGGGAAGATTCCCAGTGTACCGACAGGCAAAGTTGAAGTGCTTGGTTGGTGGCATCAGCCACAACATCATTTCAACCAACACTCTCTGTGAGTGCGGATGGGAATTCAATCAGAATCCAGAAGGTGCCGAGGTTACTCATCTTGCGTCAGGTCTGAGACTTGACAACATTTGCAACTTTGGTGGATGTCCATGGGTTAAACTTGACCCTGCATGGATGTACAGCGATTCTGATGGATCTGCACGGCATGATGATGAATTCATCATGTCAGAGGGTTTGCATGCGGTGCATGGGAATTTGAATCCATTGAGCAGAGCGGCAGAAGCTGCGCTTGAAGCCCATAGGTTGCAGGGACATGTGCCTTATGATCCAAGGTGCACAATATGTGCACGAGGAAAATCGACCTTTCAACATCGACGCCGTCGTGAAGGCGCGCTTGAGACTGAGGTACAAGCCGATTTTGGTTTTCTAACCACTCGTGGAGAATTGGTTGAGGACGAAACAGACGGAACTATCAAAATTTTGGTTTTAACTGAACTGTCTACAAACTGTGTGGGCTATGTCGTTGTGGGACAAGAAGCAAGATCGGTGAAGAGTTTAATTCATAAATGGTTGGACCACTTCGGTCTTGCGTCATCGACTTCGTCGGTCGTCCTGCATACTGATGCCGAGCGTGCAGTTTCTGAATTAGTTGGAACCAGTTCTGACAAATATACCTTCTTGGTTCGCCGTGCACGACCTCAACAACACCAAAGCAATGGAGGAGCTGAACGAGCTGTGAGAAGACTTAAGGAATCCCTTGCTGTGTTGCGTGCTGAGATGAATCAAGGTGGTGCTGATGTCTGTTTTACTGCACGTGGACTGCAAGATGTTGCAACCTACATTGCATTGAGCCACAACCATTTTTCCAAAGCTCATGGAACTGACTTTTCTCCATTGGAATACTCCACACAACGAAAGTTGTCTCGACCTTCCTTTGCAATGTTTGGTCAAACTGTCCTTGCCGAGTTGCCCAGCAGCATGCGAGCCCAATCACCGAATGAGACGAGAAGTATTGAAGCTGCATTTGTGCATTCAGGTTTGGATACTGGACCAGTTGTGCAAGGTGCTGTCAGAATTGATGGTGAATTAGTTCTGAAGCGCTTTGTTGCAAGGAATGTCAAGCCAATCACACCAATCGTGTGGAATCAAGTCATTGGTGATCAGTTGTTTTCTGAGATTGAAGGTGGACAAGTTCAAGGAGAACCATTGCCAGCACGCGAAGGAATTCGCATTGAGCCGGCTGCCCCGAATGTTGAAAGACCAAGATTACCTGATGCCAATGTTGAGCAACCTATGCATGATGATGTTGTTGAGTATCCAGATGGTGCTCCAGGTGATCTAGTGCGAGAAATGAAAGAACCTGATCCAGGCTTCCGAGCCCCTATGCCCAAGAAGAGACCTGTGGAGTCAGCTCCATCTCAACCGAGAAAGCCAGGTGAATTGAAGATTGCCAGACAAGACCCAATTCGTGCATCTACTTCTGATGGACCTGCATTGCCTAAAGCCTCTCCGAAAGTGTCACCAAAGTCTCCGTCTCCGTCTCCAGATGTTGCTAGGTCAGATGTGCGTGTTTTCCCAAAGACACCCCGGTGTCCTGCATGTGATTCTGGAATGGATGTACCTGGAATTAGGCATAATGCTGAATGTAAGAGAAAACGTGCTGCATTTGAGGCGAGTGAAACTCCCGTTGCAATGCCAGATGTTGTGCCTAATGTTGCAAGACCGAGACTTGAGGTAAGGCATGAAGATATGGAGGTTGAGACTGAGAATGGCCCAACTCCGGTTGGCGCAGGTTCAAGAGAGGTTGGTCTAAGTATGGACACTGAAGGTTCAGGCGTGAAGAGAGAAGCAGAACAGTCTGTGCAAGATCTAGAGGATGAGATGGCTGCTGAACGTGCAGCTGGAACTCAAGAACCCATGACTCTTGATCTTTTTCACATGGACAATGCATGTCATGCCTTAGGACCTGTTGCATGGTGTTTGGAACAAGGACCAGAGAATGCACGAGCCACGAGTCCTGAGTTGTTTGATGCCGAGCTTAATTCAATTAAGTTTGCACATGGGAAGGATCACCAGTGTGTGAAGGTGAAACTTGGTGGTTCAGAAGTGCTGCTATGGAAACCAGATGAAGTGATTGATGACAGCTCGCTCATGCAACTTGATGTGGACTTAGGTTTTGAGGGTATGAAAGAAGAAATTGGAAATTTAGAGAAATGTGGTGCTGGTAGAGTCATAGGACAGGCAGAGGTTGATGCATTGAAAAAGAAACACCCGCTCATGCGTGTGATTCCAAGTAGATGGGTTTCAGCATACAAAAGTGAATCACGAGTTAGAGTCCGAATAGTTGCAAAGGACTTGAACAAAGGAATTAGTGCACGAAAGCTGGGAATTTCGAGCCCAACACCAAGCATTGAGGGCCTGCATTTCGTTCTCACTCTTGCTGCCCAACGTGCTCTTCGACTGAAAGGACTTGATGTTTCTCATGCCTTCATGCATTCACCCCTTCCTCATGGACTTGTGATTGTGCTGAAACTGCCCCTCTCCGTCTCTATGCCTGATGGCTCACAAGCCTACTTGTTGCTCTATAAAGCCTTGAATGGTCTTCGAGATGCATCGCTGCACTGGCTGAATTTGCTGAGTGACAGCATCCGTGGTGTTGGATTGACTTCTGACGAGGTCGAACCATGCATTTATCAGGGTGTCGTTAATGGAGAACTTGCACTGCTTGTCGCATATGTTGACGACCTACTCCTTTGTTGCCAATCTGAGAAAGCTGAGAAGATCGTGGAGAAAGCAATTGGCAAAGCCGTGCCCTTGAAGGAGACCGGAATCATCCTTCCTGCACGACATGGAGGTGGACGTTTAATTTTCATTGGCAGGCATGTGCATCGTGGAATTGATGACGACTCTTTGACAATTGGCGTGGATCCAAAGTTTTTGGATACGACCTTTACGGAATTCAACATCACAAAAGGATCTGCATCGGTGCCGGATGTGGCCGGCATTTTGGACAAGGCCATGGGCGACAAGAATCAATTGCAAGAACTCTCTCCCTCTGCATATTCACGATTTCGCCGAGCACTTGGCAAGCTTCTGTGGATGGCGCAGTCTAGGCACGACCTGAAACTATATCTCAGTCTAATTGGAAGTCAGCAAGCAAAGCCCAACCAAGGCACTGAAGCTGCCATTCGTTCTTTGTTGCGATTTCTGTTTGAAGATGTGGGAACATGTTTGAGGTTACCATCCCCAGAATACGAGAATTTGATGATTGGGCCTGCAAGACATTCAATTTTGCATTCATTCTCTGATGCATCGTTTGCCCCATACAGATTCAATGGTAGAAAAGGAATTTCTGGTGGAGTTGTGTTTTGTGAAGGTGCATTGGTTAGGTCATTGGCTAGACAACAGCAGTCTGTGTCATTGTCCTCTTGTGAAGCAGAATTGTATGCACTGCAAATGGTTGCCCAAGAATCTGTTGCGTTTAGCAATTTTTGCCATCGTGTTTACACAGGGATTGGTGAAATGAGAGAGAGAGATGTGCCACAAATCTTGCTGGAGTCAGATAGCTCTTCAGCCTTGCAATTGTTGGTCGGACAGGATATACCCAAACGAAGTAGACATGTGGAAATCCGTATGGCCTGGATGAAAGCTAAAATTAGCTCAAATGAACTTTTGGTTGAACACAGGGCCGGAACGGACAATGTGGCAGATTTGTTTACCAAATGTTTGGGGACCAAAGATTTCCTGAGACACCGCACAAGCTTAGGGTTTGAGACTCCTGAAGTGCCTATGCAAGACCTGCACAGAGTTCGCGATGTCATGCTCATCAACAGTAGGGTTGATCACAAGCAAGATGTTGCGTTTGTGGAAGTTTGTTGTGGGACTAATTCAGCTTTGAGAGAAGCCTGCAAAGTTGCACGCATGCCCTATATCGGTATAGTCAAACGAATGGAAACTCCGGACATGTTTCAAAAGGTGAAAGAGTTTGTTGAGGTTCACCAACAGTTAGGCTACCGTTGGGTGCATGTGCACGCTTCTACTCCTTGTAGCTCAGGGTCTCCACTCAAGAATTTCTCTGCAACGATTGAATCAGAGGCAGACAGGTCATGGAAAGGTATCATGGAGAACGTCTCTAAGTATTTGTTGCTTGGGAATTCAAGGTCTTTCGAACTGCCCCGAAACAACAACATATGGAAACGCGAAGAGACCAAACGAGTTTTGAAACAATGTGGTTTGCAGTTTGATGCTGAGGTGTTTTTATGTCAAACCGGTATGCAAGCACCAAATGGGCTGCCTATCGGTAAAGTGCTTATCTTTTGTAGTGCGTCAGCTGGTTTTTGCAATTTGCTCACAAGGCGTTTTGGTTGGTGCGAGTGTGAAAAGCATGCAGGGATGTATGATGTCAACTGGACAGCAACCGGTGTGTACAACAAAGAACTGGCAAAAGCCATTTTGGCCGCAGTTCGTGCTGGACGAAAGGACCCCTGAGCATGTTCATGTTTTGCATGTCGCATGGAACAACCGAAACCAAACAAACGTTTTCTTTTGTTTTTGACCTGCAGGATGCATGATTTTCTTGAAGAAATGTGCGTGGCAGGTGGAACTGTTTTTGTTTTGCTTTGCACGTCTCCGGACGTCGCCAGTTTAAAAGGGGGACGTGTGATGTGTGAAGGAAAGTTTTTTTGGCATGTGGGAACCAAAGATGTTTTGCATGTCTTATTTCAAACAAATTTGAAACCAAACGACAGTGATGTGGAACACAGCAGTCATGTGAAGCACAGTTGTTTTCTTTTTGCGAAGCACTGGCGTACGCGAAACACAGTTTTTGATGTGAGAGACAGTTGTTGTCAAAGAACTGCATTGATGTAGAAACACAGTGATTTTGCATGTTCAGTCAT